>CM040741.1:66010046-66115046 GCA_022829145.1 Albula goreensis
CAGTACAATAAGAAAAAGCCTCAATATTTTACTCCAGTCCCCCATCTTTACCAGCCTTACATGAGCCGTTCTGAATGCCCAAGGTCGCACAAAAGATTAATTCCCCATATGCATGTTCTGGTAAGGAGGTTGGGCTGGAAACCCATTGGTTACCAGGTCAGCTCTTAGGTGAGGGATCTGTATGTGTGGCGATAGATTGTAGCAGTATGAAACAGAAGTGGGCAGATCTGCAATGAAATATCAGCAGTGCGTTTGAAACAGCTGCTGTGTTCAAAATGTTGCCGGCAGCTTCACCCATTTCTGTCTCATATCACACGGTCAGGGTATGACTACGTTACACTTACTTATTCAGCGCACATGAAAGACAGCCAGTTATTTTATAGATCAGGTCTGGGTTTGTCCAGAGTGACCTTGAAAAGGAGCATGGAAAAAGACTAGGCAAAGAGCAGCAATTACACAGAGTTTTGTACCATCGCTGCCAAAAGCAAGTGTCATCACGCAAACCCACGGCATAACGTTAGTTAGCAGATACAGTGCTATAAGTGGCGCATCGCTGGCCTCTCATTTCCATTCTTAGCCGTCTTTGAGTCTGATGTGCGATCAAAAGACTCCGCATCACCAGTTATGTACTGTCAATGTGTCATGGCTCTAACCAGATTTGCGACTGTGACTAATCAAATTTATTCAAGACACCATGTGACTAAAGATCTAATGCGTTGTGATGTCATAATCAAATAGCTTCTCATCTCCTTAAAGATACATTTCTTTAACCTTGCAGATAGTATTGGCATTTCAGGGTGGGGCTTCTCTAGAAGCCCCCGCCCCCCACACACACACCTATCCCCATGGCAGACACTGGAAATGCGTTGTTGATGTCTTGGGTGACGATGTTCCCTCAGGCTTAATGTGAGACACCTACCAGAAATAACAAAGCTGCATAGACTGAGTTGTAATGTGTCAGATATTAGTATATCTGTTGACCACAATTTTGTAGGCACAAAACAAACTTATGTCACAAATGTCTATAGTTTATCTGTAAAATTAGCTTCACTTAGACTGATGCCAGTGCAGAAAGATCCCATCATTTTACATTTATAACTGAAAACATAGGATATTTCACCCAGTGGTGTATGCACGTATACAGAGTATACCCATCAAAACTGTAGATATGCAGTATAACCACTTACTACCCTCATTACCATTAAAACATATATCATAAGATTATACCCACCATCTCAGACATTATACCCACCTCCCCCGTTACCACCACACAACTGGTTTCAGCCTTTTTAAGGAAACCTGAAAACTGGCTGAAATTCAGGACTGTCCCAGGGAAAGCAGGAAGTCTGCCCACCCTGTTGATCTCAGACCTGTGCTGACCTCACTTCCTGATCCAGTGCCGCCAGGGTGGCTGGGAGGGTTTGCCTGCTGAAGGTTATCTCTGTGATCTATTGATATTCACCAGCCCTCCATTCCCGTGGTCCTCGCGCCCCCGGCAACCAACCGCCTCCCAGTCCTCAACGCACAATCCCCCACCCCACCCCCCCACCAGACCTTCTAACACATCTATTCATTTTATGCAGTAGCATCTCTCTCTCTCTCTTTCCTTCATGTTGTTCCTCGTCTCTTTCATGTTGCTCCTGACTGAGTTTTCTGTTTGTATAACTAAGTGGGTCTCTGGAGAAATATTTGTACTGGTTGGTTGTAGGTGGGGGAGGAGGTGGGGTGCGTTTTGGGGGCAGGGGCGGGGGGGGGGGGGATTGATTGTGTATGATCAGAGCAGAGGGCAGGGAATAGAGAGGGAGGGCAAATGGACACAGCCATCAAAGCAATGATGTACGGAATTTAGAATGAATGAATATCAGATGAGTTCTCCTGGTCTCTCGACCCCAACCACATCTCTCTCTCTAGCTCTCTTGTTCCTCCATCCCCTCTCTCCCACGCTGGCTTTCTCATTCCCCCAAATCTCTTTCTCTCTCTTGCCTTTCTCTCCTTCTTTCCCTCCATCTCTCTCTTTCACTCTTAATCTCTCTCGCCATGGTAGCACTGCTGGCTGGCGAGCTGCAGAGAACTGGAGGCAGAGCTGCTGTCTTTATTTGACAGAGATTCCAGGCCTGCTTGTGATTGTTTTGTCTGATTAGCGGGCTGATTTAAATTAGCATCGCTCCCTCATTAGCTGCCACTCTCTTTATTTCTCCACATTGAGTCTGTGGTTGCATCACCTTCATTTCAGTTGTAATGGGGAAAAAAAGCGAATTCCACATCTCATCTCTTTGTGCTAAGCGGAATTTTTTAACATAACCTTATCTCCTCATTAGCCTACATTAAACTCTGCTTTGTGTAAAGCATTCAAAGGCAGTGCATCGATACATTACCCAGCTAACTAACCGTAAGTCTCAGAACATTTCCATAACATAATAAATGTTATGTTGAACTTTCCCATACGATACATTTGTCCAGTTTCCCAGGTATTTTCCTTGTACATTATCTTTAATGTCGCAACATAAATCGCTGGAATGGCCTTAGGACGTGATTATGCTTTGTTTGTGTAGTCAGAAAATAAGATAAAGATTCTGAATCTAGAATAGCCATTCATGTTATTTTTTTTTTCAGGAATGTCAGCGATGTTAAACAAATCTGCCATTTCAATTGTTCCTTCCAGAACATTCTCAGAATGGATTTGACATGTGCTCTCCATGATATTTTTTCATGAATAACTGATGATTTTGACGGTAACTGTTGTTGCCAGTAAGTGCGCTACATGCCTGGAATGTTTTCATTTCTGTGACTTATTTGGAACAGCAAAATGTTTAGGCAATGGGGGACTTTTAGGTGGCTAACAAAGTGCCTGTTGACAGTGCAGCTGGGTGCATGAGTCCAAGCCATACCACTTTTGGTTATGGACTGAGGTCCTTATTGACGAAGCAACAGTAGGCATAGCTTCACCATTGGAAAAGAGGGATTGAGCCCTAGTGGCCCCCTGCTGCCCAGCTAGGCAACTGCAAGTTTAGTGATGTGATCGTATGTTTTACTTGACTCTGAAATAAGCATGGGCTACTAGTCATGTAAATCAGAGCAGTCATGTGTGTATGTGTTCCTCCTTCCAAGTCTTGGGAGACTTGGGTTCATACAAGTTTTTTGGGGGGGAAATGTTCAGTCAACATTTTAGTAGTATTTTTTGCATGATGTCATCTCACAAACAAACAGGAATCTAAACAAACCCTTACCCAATATCCTGATACAGGAGGGAAGGTACAATCAAGTAAAAAAAAAATTGGGGGGGATGGGGATGAGGGTGGGGGTGGGGGTGGGGATGGGGAGGGTATGACATTTCAATAAGTGCCTGCAAATCAGATTGGCATTTCATAGATTAGGGGGCTGAGCTGCATAACTCTGATGATAATTTCAGGTTGTTTTCTCGATACTGGCTCCGTGCCAGTTGGCAGGTTGGGGGGGCACACTGCTGTCTTATGGATGGAGAGAACCAACCCCCTTCCCCCCTCCTCCCTGTACATAATCTTCATCTACACTCCAGGCACTTTCAAAATGGCTTTTTGACTAAAGCTGGTGGTGAGGAGTCATCAGGGAGTTTTGTTTGCTTAGCAAACAGCCTTACCCACGTTAGCTGCAGCAGTGTGCTGCTGCACACGTTTCCTTTTATTTATTTTTTTGTTTACTAACCATTTTTCACAGCTGGATAATTACTGATGCTGTTAGACCTAAAGGCGAGAATCTCAAACTCAAATCCTGCAAGGAGCATCTGCTGCATTTGCGGAATGTTTCAGGAGTTAAGTGCTTAATTTAAGACATTGATCACCTATAGATTCTGCGCCTTGTTTCCCAGGCTGTAATTGGCTGCTGACTGTAAAGGAAAGCACAGAGACCCACAGCAACTGTGGTGCACCAGGACTGGAGTTAAGCCGGCAGACAATGCAGCCCTCCAGGACTGGAGTTAAACCTGCAGACACTGCAGCCCTCCAGGACTGGAGTTAAACCTGCAGACACTGCGGCCCTCCAGGACTGGAGTTAAACCTGCAGACACTGCGGCCCTCCAGGACTGGAGTTAAACCTGCAGACACTGCGGCCCTCCAGGACTGGAGTTAAACCTGCAGACACTGCGGCCCTCCAGGACTGGAGTTAAACCTGCAGACACTGCAGCCCTCCAGGACTGGAGTTAAACCTGCAGGTACTGCGGCCCTCCAGGACTGGAATTAAGCCTGCAGCCCTCTTTCATTCTCCAGGGCTTGAGTTTGCGATTCATGTTTTAAACCTACTTCAAAAAAAAAAACTGTGAGGGCAGCCAAAATAAAACTGGCATCAAACTAAACCTGTCCACATCAAAACAGTGGTTAACAAAGTAAACAAAAGTTTCGTAACAACAGGTTATGTGTTGGTTGATTGCATCCGTCTCTTCTTTAAATTCTGTTCTCAGGTAATGACACAATGAATTTGGAAGGACACAGCAGCTGTCAGCATCCTAAAATAAGCCAAACATCATAAACTCACTGTGAACAAAATTTAATCTGAAAATCGCTCAAAAACCATCTAGTCAGCCGAAGACTTCTTTGACCTTCTCTGGAGTTTAAGGGTCCAGCAGCAGACATCCAATCAGCGACATGCGCCTAAAACCGTCTGCTTACAAGCACAGTCCAACAACCACGACTCCAGCACTGACAAAATGAGTGTTTGTTTGTATGGGAAAAAAAGTAATTATCTACTTGAAAGATTACAAGTTGTTGAAAGCGACTTGCCTGAGAAATTACAGTGTTTATGAGGTGCTGATGATGACTAATATCCTATAAATTAGGGAAAAGATTTAGCATGTGAAAAATCAGGAGAGAGGGCTTACACTGTGTCCCTGTGTGTGTGTGTGTGTGAGAGAGAGCCGCTTGCTGTCTACAGTGATAAAATAATGTCAACGACAGATTATATATCAAAAATAATAATCTATGGCTATAACAGCAGCCACAGGCAGCTTGTTAGTGGCATTCAGGGTACATGAAAAGACACTTTGCAAGTGTGTGTGTGATTAAACATCTGTTCAAGACAACCCTACCCCCCACCCTCACCTCTGAAATTCACAATCTCAGCAGGGGGCTCAGCCATTTCCAGTTTCCCCCAGCCTTTTGCCTTTTTTATTTATTGATATTCCATTGTCACTCATTTCTTTGAAGTAATGTTGCAATGTGACTCTCTCTTTGAGGCTGCAGATTGGAAAATTGAAGGATTCATAGCAAGGGAAGGGTAGGGGTGGGGGGGTGGGGGGTGGGGTGGGGGTGGGTGAAAGGGGATGAGCAGGGAAGAGAATACTGGGGTAGAGGGAATCTGAAGACATAGATGAAAGGGAGAGAAAGAGGTTTAACTCTTGTGACCTGATCACCAGTAATACCCTGACTGCACTGTCAAGCGCAAGATCAGGAGGCCCAAGTCAATTGGCGAATCGCTGAGATGTTCTAATTACACGTCTGCGCGGACGCGGGGGGGGTGTTGTGCTTGGTCTCTGTCTGACGCTCCGCGTCAAATTCACTGAGCAGACCTGATTAGCATGGCCGCGTGCGCCGCATCTGGGCGGATGTTTGCGATAAATAGCCCGACCTTAAAAAAAACGACACTGTGATCCGTGTAATAGCGGAGCCGCGCGGTAACAGATAGCTCTCTGTGTGCGATGCAAGGAGGTTTCTCAGCGAGATTGCATTGGCTCCGTCTGACCCAATTGCTATAAATAAAAAGGCACCAGGCATACGGTAGTAGAAGAGCCAGGGATACGCACGGAGAGAAATGATCACGCAGGGCAATGTTCGCACGTGGGCTTGGCGCCGTGCACTTTGCCTTTAAGAGAAATCTTGCTCAGGGGATGTCACCTGCAAAAAAAAATAAAAAATGAGAGTGAAAAAAAAAAACAAATAAGGTCCTAATATACCATGTCAGCATGCCCGCAGTCCTGCCTGCAGTATGAATGTCATATGTGAAGTTTTTGTTCGAAACGGATTTTCTGCGCGTTTGAGGCTCATTGAAGGCAAGCTTGTGACAAAGATTTGCTCCCAGAGTCGTTGACAGGCCGTGGTATGTGAGCTTTTTATCTCACTTGTTTTCTCTCTCTCTCTCTTCCCGAGCTTGGTGAAGAGACTGTAACGGTTTGGCTGGGGTGGTTTTATTTAGTTGACGCAGAACGTTCATGTCACATTGGTTTTTGGACACAGTCGTAGGGGAACGTGTAAATGGGTCACACACGTGCCAAATCGATGAAACGTTCAGAAATTGCCCCATGACCAGTTTGTTATTTCCAGTATATTTTCTGGGTAAAGGAATGATTTGAGGACATTAATTAAAACTTATAAAACTGAAAAATGTATACATTACTAAATCATGTTACACGTTAAAACATCCAGCAATGATTTATCAGAATGAAAACATCAGCATTAAATATGCAAGCTGACAGGCTGATAGGCCTTGTTTTTTTATTCCGTGTGAACAGGGTTTCATCATTTCAGTTTCTCCTTCTAAAACAAACAGTATTTTTATTTATTTATTTCAGCAAAAAATATACATATAAAAAAGTTTCCAGTGCTCCAGAGGAAAAGGAAAATTAATAATTGATAATCATAATTATGGAGGAATATCATGAAAGTAGGAAGTCGGATTGTCTGAAGGAGTTTAACTGTACCTTATTTTTTCAGATATTGCCAGCAGCTGCAGACCGTGTCCTGATGGTTGAGCTGCATGCTGTTGCAGAAAGGGTTATTCTCAGGCCTGCCAGACTGATTTCAAATCCAATTTTGATCTGGAATCCCAAGGCAGCTCGATATAATCTGTCTGCCAAAGTAGCCAAAACCATGACGCTCCCTTGCCAAAGCGGGATTCGGTGCCCGCACATACTCTGTGTATCCCGGTAGGAGCCCCAGAGGACGACCACCCAACTGCAAAACTGGCATGCTGAAAACAAATTATATCACATGTTACGCATTAACGTAGCCAAATTATGGATTGCTTGTTTGATTGACACAATTTTGAGTGGAGAAAAATGAGAAATTCAGTGATGCCAAAATATCAGTGGGCTTTCCCATTATAATTAGCCTGGGACGACCGAAGTTAACTGCATAGCACCGCACAGCAGTGCACTACAGAGGGCATATGTCTTAATTAAACTGCACTCTGAAAATTTGTGTTGTGGATGGACAGTCTAAAACGGATGAGCAGGTAACCCCAGTCCCAACAGCTACGCCATAAATCAAGGCTCTTACAATAGTAATTGATTTAGTCAATTGCAATACAGACCAACTCCACCGGGGAATCTATAGGCCCCTGAGCAGATGCTCACCAATCAACCTGAAAAGGTTAGCATTGATCTGTCCTGGGAAGTTACATAAGCCAATCAAATCACAGACCTCACTGTACGTAATGGCATTCCATCCACAGGTGAAATCGTGTAAATTTAAGCATGAAGTCTGGGTCTTGCAATGACAACTTAATGAATAAATAAAGGGATTAGATAATATAATAAAATATAGCATTATGATGGAACTATTGTTAAAAAAAATATCACATATTCTTTGTGTACACAGAATATTACTACCTGACATACATTACAATACATTACAGGGTAAATACAAATAATAATGTTATGAGTAGTTCATTCCAGTTGTTCCAAAACTGAAGACCCAGTGTTTATTGTGGTTTTTATTCCAAGGATAGTTACATCCCTTGAATTGTAATAAATGGTTAATTGCTCATAATGTGGCACTTTGAATGCCTGCCGAAGAAAAATTTGCCATCTTGAAGCCATATTATATCAGGAGCAGCTTTGCATGCCTAAACAAAATGCTCCACTTTCACACCCCAGAACTCCAGCTCAGTCAGATATGCTAATGCGTTCATTTCCTGTAATGTGCTATATGAACAATCTTTGGCTTGTTTTGAACCAATAAAAAACATTTCTTTCCATAAGCAAGGCAGTCATTGGTACAGATCATTGGTACCCTG
This sequence comes from Albula goreensis, assembly GCA_022829145.1. NCBI lineage: Eukaryota > Metazoa > Chordata > Actinopteri > Albuliformes > Albulidae > Albula > Albula goreensis. The sequence continues at coordinate 66,018,027 of CM040741.1, forward strand.
ATACTATCGTGAATAATATGTTAATATCGTTCCTCTTTCATGCTAAATGCGCCATAAAAAAATCCATTAAAAACTACATGCACTGGCAATTAATTACATTCACATTTCATTTTCATAGTTTTATGGGCATTCCATAAGGATATAAGTATTGTATTTTAAAGTTAAAATATCCAAAAATGCAGTTTATTGTCATGTAACTATTCTAGAACAATTACTATTTCCAGTAAAAAAAAAAAAAAGTTGACTAATTATAAACTATTGGGAATCTTCAGATATACTTGAATCCAGGTGCTAAATTTACTGTTTTTATAGATTTTTGCTGTTTTTACAGTGTAACAATGTTTCCAATAAAATGAAACCAAGATCTATCCAGCAGTGACATCACATTTATGTAGTGTGGATGAATTGATATCAATGGAAACAATGTATCCCTCAAGTTGTATTCTCTCTCATGTGGAAAGCTCAGAGGATCCATAAAATACATTTGAATGCTGATTCTGCAGCCAAAATATGCCAGCACTTATTCACAATTTATTAGAGATTTTTTTTTTCCAGATGAAGGAGAAAATGCAGTGGTGAATTTAATTTACCCACCGTGCTTCTTCCCAGTTGTCACATTCTTCCATAATGTTTCCTTATAGATTTTCATAAGAGCTCTCTGGAAACATCCCACAATTCAGTTTTTATTAACTGCGTAATAAAGTATCTCCACTCAACATCCTCCTCCAGTGATGAAGCTGAAGATTCAAACATTTCAGCCTGCTGCCTGCATCAATGAAATGGCACTATATGCAGATAAAATTGTCTATATGAAAACCGTATAAACCATATAAAACGCCATCATAGACATACAGGTTAATTCAAGAGGGAATGCCAGTCTGAACCTCAATTTCCAAATCACCAATAAAAGAGTACTTAATTCCTAACAGCAAATTGAAAAACTCAACAAACGGGAGTGAATGCTTTCTTATTTTCGGGGTGTTGAATGCAGAGGTTTAGGAGGTTGGGGAGATTGAAAATTGGCAGTAACAGCACTCATTAAAAGATTCATTTCAGTAAAACTGAGTATAAAGTTTGTGGGTTCATTACATGGTGCCATGTTGTTGTCAGTGACCTTGAAGGACATCGCACCATGAGCGACCTTGCTGATGTCCTGGCCTTCTTCGACTCACCTCACTGGCTACCTGTCACAGCTCACATCAAGATTAAAACTTTACTGATGGCCTACAGGGCAGCGAATGGAGCGGCTCCGCCTTGCCTCCGATCAATCGTTAACCACGACACCCTGGCCAGATCGCTCTGCTCCATTCAACAACCCCCAAGGCAAATGACGTCCCCCTCCCTGTGTGGTCGAACCTCCCAGCCAGGATACCAGCCTGCCTGTACTGGCCCCCCAGTGATAGAACAAACTCCCCGCTAAGGTCAGGACAGCAAAATCAATGGCAATCTGCCAACACAAACTGAAGACTAAATTGCTCACCTTTTGCCTCAAACTGAGATTTGTGTATTCTATGCTTTTGGTTTTGGTACAAACTAGGATTATGTATTCTATGGTTTTGGTTTTGGTACAATCTGAGATTATGTATTCTATGGTTATGGTACAAACTGAGATTATGTATTCTATGGTTTTGGTGAAATTGAGATTATGTATTCTATGGTTTTGGTACAAACTGGGATTATGTATTCTATGGTTCTGGTACAAACTGAGATTATCTATTTAATAGTTATGGTGCTTGTGGTTATGACTGTCTTATTGGTTCATGTTGTGCATTGTTTTTAGGCTGTTCTTGATTTGTGTCTTAGTTAGCTAGCTAGTTAGTGTGTGTACAATGCTTGCTAACATTTCCCTGGGCTTGCCTCATTTCTCTTGTATATTTTATTATTATATTGCATAACTTGTTTGAGCTCTTCAGTAATGTGTTACCAAAATAATTATGATATAACTGCACGGGTAAAGGCCCAGCTTAATGTAAAATGTTAACCAGTGTTCTAAACGAACATCTCCCTCACCGTAATGCAGAAGATGGCTGCAGATATTTGCAGCAGGGATTAGTGACTTTGCTCAGGGTGTTACAGACAGCTTCTTTCTAAATCCTGTGTTGTCTTTGCGTTTGTTTGGAGACTTGCTCTTTTAATAAATCCCCAAAGAGCCCTGGCTGATGTCTTCCAAGGACAAAGGGATATGGAAAACACTGTACAAGGAACCGTGGCATGTTGTTCTATCAGCACAAAGGCAATAAAACACTAACCTATCAAATACGCTGGGGGGAAAAACACTTTTTTAAATTGAAATTTGACAAAGGAGTTGAAGTATGAGTGGCTTACACAGAATTGTACAGAGAAAAGCAGTGGACAGCCAAGCTACATTTCAAGGCAGGTCCTATATTGCTGCTCCATCTAACTACAGTGTTAAATACTGTGTCCTATTCTAGTATATAGATTTCAGTGAAGTTGTGAGAGGGGTTTCGTAGCCTGTGGTTCTCAAACTGCATTAAGAGCCATATGAGTAGCCTGAAAAATTAAACAATTATTTGGAGATGAAACTGAACGGTTATTTTGAACTTTCCTGAACTGCAGATAGCATTTCGCACACAGGTAGAATATTTTGCTTTCGGGAAATGTTTGCCTGGTTGCCCTTGTATATCCTAAAAAACAAAAAACCTTAGGCAAACCCCTGCAGGATAATCAAGAACACGCTATATGAGTACTACATGTTTTGTAGCGCGAAGAATGGTGGTGGGGGAAGATTTGATTCTAAAAGCTTGCGTTTTAGTCAAGCGCGGGTGGCACGAGATGGCATTTTGGCATGCGTGGGAGCGCCCGTGTCTGCGCATCTCCTCTCCCGGATCTCCGTCACGCTTGAGCGCTCTCCATCCTTTCCTCCCCCGAAACAAAAAAACATGCCTGTCTGAATCAGCGCGCGGTGTTATTAACAAGTCGATCAGCATGCGCGGCTCCCGGCGCGGATTTGACTGTGAAGGACAGGCTCCCGGCAGCGTCGCGGAAAACGATGCCCTCGCGCCCCGTGCCTCGCGCCCCCTCGCACAGCTCTCGAGCCTAATACAACCGCCCTGTCTGGATGACCACTGATAGCATTATTTCCGTTGTTTATTTAAAAAAAAAACCTTGGTGTTTCCTTACACGTAAAAACCGAGGTAGTGCACAGATTTTTTTTTTTTTTTAAATCAGGTCCAGGGTTACCAGGACGTTAAAAATTCAATTTCACTGAATAAGGTTCAATCAAGGCTTCTCACATCCACAGGCCACTTGTAGATTATTCAGTTGAGGGGACTGGAGGGTTTTGTGTAATACAACCCCGAAAGACAGAAAATACTTTTAAAATCCAGTGCTCTGTATTCCACTGTTCCTTGGGGTCCTTTCTGCTCTTGTCTTTGGTCTAACCTCCCTCTCTCCTCTTTTTAATATTAATGAAGCCATTAGTTTGCTGTCAAGCTAAAACTCTTGCTGTGCAATTGCACATTTTCATGGGTAATCAGCACTGGTGAACCACAGCAATTAAACCAGGCAATTTTTATGTTACAATCTCCTGTTGTCCTGCTCTCTGTTTCTAGGTGAAACGGCAGCAGATACTCCTCCACCTTCGGTCTCACCATCTCCACCTCCCCCACCCACAGAAGGAGCCCCGGTCCAGGGTGGGAGGGGCACTGCCTCTAGGGGCCAAGGTATCTTGGAGTCAGTCCTGGCCCAGAAGGACCACCTGCTCTCCCAGAAGGGGCCGGTGTTCCCCACGGCTCTACCCGCGGACCTGCTGCCCATCCTGGGGAAGGAGCTGGGGGCAGGGGTCCTGTCCCCAGAGCAGGAGATCCGAAGGAGACTGCGTCCCCCTCACATAACTGGCTCCCTCCCGACCTCCTCCCCCACCACCCCTGAAAACCCCCTGACCTTCAGTCTCCTCCGCCCCCTACCCCGCCAAAGACAGACCCAGCAATGATACCAACAGAGACTGATGATGGCCCCCCACTTACGACTGCCCTTGCCACTACTGCAGAAGTAGGCACAGACCCGCCTTCCTCAGGTACAAAAAAAAAAAAAACTACACCAGTCTGTTATTTGGAATTCACTTTTAAATGCGATTTTACAAAATCACCTTTCAAGGTTTGATGCATTTTACAATTTATGACTTGGTTCCCTGAGGTGATAATCTCCGTCTAGCTTTGTCTTCATCCTTGTATTTGTGTCCCTGGATCAAAGTATCTCTGTCTCTTTCTTTCTCTCAATCTTCCTCTTTCTTCTATCTCTCTCGCTGTCTGTCTCGCTCTCGCTGGAGGATTTTCGGGGATTCAAACAGGGTGTGTTGGCGGGGCAGGAGATGTTGCTAAATCATTTTAGAAAAAGAAAACATCGGTCCAAAGCCTCTCCCGATAAACCTCTCGGTCTCTCTTGCTTTGCAAAGTGAGAGATGGGGAATGGACATTAAATTCTGAGCCTTTAATGGGTGCCTTTCTTGTCTGGGGGTTTATTTCCTCTTTTCTCATGGGGCTGGTATAGGGTTCCTCTTGTTCTTTTAGGTATGGGTATGTATATAGTTTATGTGAAAGGGGAACATGCCCGATGAATAAAGATGAGTGCTCATACTGTTCCATGTTTCATTTTCTGTTCTGGGTTTTCTTTCTTCTCATATTTTGGTTTGATTGAACAATATATTTTGGTATGGCTATAGATAGATTTTTTTTTTTATGCCCATTCTATAAATTGCGTTAAATAAAACATCTTTAGAAGTCCATTCTCTCCCTCTCTCTCTTGCTGTCTTTATGGTTTGATGCTGTTTATTTTGGTATTATTTTTTATGCTTTCTTCTATTATTATTTTGCAGTTTTCTTTGCCTTTTCAGTGAGTTTCTGTGATTTTACAGGAGATATGAGGTGTTTTATGTAATGACATTTTCATCTCCTTTACTGTTTCAAAAATAAAGGGACATCAAAGGTCTTTCTCTCTCTCCCTCCCTCCCTCTCTTACTCTCTAACTCGATTCTTTCAGCTGCGTCACGCTGTCTGGTCAATTTCTCCGACCCCGAGGGCTATATTGATTCCTCAGATGACCCGCCGCTGCCCGAGGGGGCATTTCTGCAGTGCGTGTACACCGTTACCGTCTACACCGGCTACGGCGTGGAGCTGCAGGTGAGTCCAGACAGCGGTCTGAGAAACTCAGACGCTCAGATCTCTAGGGGCTGCCTGAAGACTCTCACAGAGCCGCTCACAGAGCCCGGGAAACAGGGCCTCTACCACAGCGACAATCGGACATGACACGGCGGCTCAGACGCCAGTCAGATTCTTAAAAGGGGCGGTTGGTGGAAGAGAAGTGAATCTGACACACGCCTCCTCCTGCTGTCCAATCACTGCCCCCACCTGTACCTTCACGGAATTGATGCGATTGGTTGGGAAATTCTGGATAAATAGCAAAAAAGTGTCTGGGTTCATTGCTCTGAAAGGCCCTGCTAGCAGAGAGGAAATAGCCTGGCATTCTAAGCCTAGCCAGATACAGTCCTCCATCCCTCCCCCTCCCCACCCAACCAAACACACACACACACACACACACACACACACACACACGCACTGCTTAGCCACCATGTCAGCATGCACTTTACATGCTGCAATATAACGGACAACTTAATCTGATCATTTCAGATAATGAAAACGAATACTGAAACTTCGGATTATGATTTGATTTCGGTTTTTTCATGAGAGCCTCAGTTTTACCCCCAGCAATAATTCTAGGATAGACCCTGACCTCTACTGGCCATTGCTGGCACATCAGGCATTTTATTTATTTATCTTTCTCATGTGTGTACACCATGTTGGACACCTTCAGCATGGTGAGACCCCAGCCTTACAGAAGTTAATGATAGTGAGGATGATGATGATGATGATGATGATGATGATGATGATGATGATGAATGATCTTAGATGTGATGAATGATGTTGATACTCTTGAAAGATGTCATACCATGAAAGATTCCGCAGCAAGTACCCCCGACCTCTCACTATTCATATATAATGAGGGGTTTTTCTGTGTAGAAAGCAAAAATGCCGCTGTGAAAGCAGATTCCCATTTCCCTAACCTCTGCATCACGCTGCCTTAACCCACCACGCTTCCACATGGATAGGCTCTACAAGTTATTGTGTGGATATAGGGGGTGATGATCAGTCGGTCAGATTTAGAGATCAGCTCAATGGGGATCAAAGGACAGTGCCTTCTGCATCACAGTGTCCCCATCACTGTGGTGGGGCACTAGAGTTCTGTTTGGCTGAGTGGCCCCACTGGTTCAACAACACCTCCTCCAGCTTAGTTTTTCCAGGTCTTCCATCCATGTACTAACCAAATCTGGGCCTTGGATAATTTACTGTACTATTCTGAAGTTAGAAGCACCTAACCCACAATGTAATTTAAAAACCCTGGATCAGAACACTGTTCTTGAAGAATGTAACTGTCTATTGTGTGAGTGTGAATTGTAGTGCTTTGTTATATTGTGTTTTGTGTCATTTTTGTTTGGATTTACTGTAAAGCTGATTTCTTGGCCAGGTAAATAAAGGTTAAGTGAAATAAAGAAAACTTCATTTACCTGCTCAAAGAAAGGGGCTTTGGCGGATATGAACCCTTTCCCTCTTTGGCCCTTCACAGGTGAAGAACGTAAACCTGTCAGAGGGCGAGCAGCTGTCAATCAGGGGTGTGGATGAGGGCGGAGCTTTGCTTGTGCTGGCCAATGAGACGCTGCTGGTGGAGGGTCAGGTGATCCGCAGTCCGACCAACACCATCTCTGTGTTCTTCCGGTCCTTCGTCGAGGGTGGGATGGGTACCTTCCAACTGCACTATCAGAGTGAGTACGAATTCAAGACAATCTAACCAGACAGACATGTTTTAAGGCCTGTCAAAGATGAACAGTGTCTGAAGGATGACTAAAGATAACTATTTATGTTAATTGTTGAGCAGACTTCAATAAAATAATGGCTTCCTTCTGGCTCCAAAGCTAGGTAGCTAGTTCCAGTAGTTTTTTTTCTGTTTTTTTTTTTTTTTTTTGGGGGGGAGGGGAAGTAAGATTTGTTCCACCATGAAGGGATTCATTAAGTCATTCAATCCAGCAAGTTAATTTCCTTGAAAAATGTCAACCCTGGCTCATAAATATGCATGAGTAACCATGGAGTAAGGCTGTAATGGGGATACATGCACACCGTATTCACCAGGCTGGACAGTGGACTTAATAGAGCTACACACACACACACAATATTCAGTCTGATGCTTTGAATTCACACTTTTGATAGTTCACAGTCACACACAAATACCATGTAGACACTAGATGCAGACTAGGCTGTGGATGGAGGGTGTGTTCCTGAATCAGTGGTTTGAGGAGATTTAAGGGGGATTATGGGTAAAAAATCTTGAAAGTTTATATGGCCAACCCTGAACCCATTTTGATAAAACTAACACGCATAGAACTAACACGTAATCAGAAGGTGTACGGCACAATCCCATAGTACAATAATGCTTGTGAAATAGACAGTCTGTTTATTAGTGGCCCCACAGTCTAATTTTAAAGCAGCCACATTTGGTTTTAGGTCTTATCCAAAAAGGTGATATCTCCTACAGCACAGTGTCCCTATCTCTGCACTGCGGCATGAGTTTTCTGCTCGGTCCAGAGCATGAAGTGCCTCTAATGGCCCGCTAACAACACTTCCAGAAGCAAAATGGCTATACCCAGGAGGTGTCCATCCAGTTCAAGTGTTATCCAGGCACTGCCCTGCCGAGATTCTGCCATCAGGCAGGAGAAAGTCACAGGGTGGAACGACTTCTGGATTCCCTTATCCTCGATGCTATATCAGAGTTCTGTGTGTAGCTGATGTAATTGCTGGGGTCAGCTCCATGTCAGTTTCAGGAAATTAAATGAAATTCAATTAACGACTGGTAAAATGCCTGTTAAAAACCCTCCACCAAAAAATACAATAAAAATTTTAATAAGTTTTTAAAAGTTATATGATTTTGATATATGTGGTTATATAGTGGTGTCATGACCCACTTCAGCCAGTTCTGTTTTACTGTTACTGGCTTCGGCAGATTCAGTGGTGAAGGCTGCACAGTGAAAATGTTCGGTCCTTTAGCCCAGGGCTTTCAAACCAGAGAGCTGCAGTGTATTCTGCTTTATGGTGTGTTTCAGCACTTATGTGCAGAATTTAAGTCATCGATTGTTGGAGGGGACCATGCAGCGTGTTCCAAAGGCCTAAAGTACCTGTCGGAAAGAAGACAATAAAAACCCCGCAGACCCTGCGGCTCTTCTGATTCAGAGTTAAACGACCCTGCCTTAGCTCTGCACTTAGAGGAGGAGTGGTCAAATTAGGCTCGGAGCTGGGAGACTGATAGCAGAGCTTCTCTCCTCCATTTTTGACTGAGTCACTTCAGTGGAAGCATCCAGCTACATAAAACAGCTGCCTCCTTTCCCCTCACAACGCTGATGTCATTTTTTGTGTGCTACATCATTTTAACATCAGAGATAAACTGTGGTGCGTAAATTTTCCTGCCACACCGCTTATCTCCAAAACGGGGATAAACAGGTGATATTTAGCTTGCAAGCTAATTTTGGGTGTCCTTCTTTTCGGTAAATTAGCCATAAATAAATGAATTAGTGTACATCAACAATGGAGTTTCTCTCCTCCAGTCTTCCGTCTCAGCTGTGCCCTGCCGCGGCGACCACATTTCGGGGAGGTGTCCGTGCTGGACCTGCACCCTGGCGGCACGGCCCGATTCCACTGCCACATGGGGTACCACCTACAGGGGGCGTCGGAACTCACCTGCCTCAACGCCTCGCTGCCCACCTGGAGTGGCAAGGAGCCCAGCTGCAGGGGTGAGTGGTGGGGCTTAAGATCGGAGAGGATGGGGGCGGGGGGGGGGGTGGAGTTATGGCTGGTTTAAGGTTAGAGCTCACCCAAAATCAGTATCATTTTTTTTATCATATTTTTGCAATAATGAACTCCATCTAAACATGTACTGATGACATGCTACACATCCAAAAAAAAGAGTTCAGTGAAGTTTTCCTCTATATGAGGACACGGAATCCATCAATGGACAACATTGTTAGCATCAAGGTTAGAAAGCAGTTTTCTGTACTCACAAATCAGGAAAGGAGGGAGGAAGTGGGCTAAGGCAGAATCAAAACACAACCAAAGAAGAGCTGTTTACTGAATATGCTATATATACGCAAACATTAGATCCTCTAACAAGCAGCATAGTTAACGTGCAGAGCTGACCAATGGCACAAGTGACATAAGCAGCCTCTTAGGGCCCCCTGGTGGTGGGAGGGGGACCCTACTTGTCTGACTGGGCTTGTAGGAGTTTTGGAGATGGGAACCCACAACTAAACTCTTGGCCGACTCTTAACATCGATGTCTGAAAGCAAATTAGTCTGTGTACCCACAGGGAGCGTGCTCAGAATTCGTGAGCCAAAATTACCCGTAACTTCTAACAAAGTGGTTCATTTGGAGCTTTGACATGCTGTATTGGTAATGCATTTTCAATGAGACTTGCATGGATTCTGGGTGAACTATCACTGCTGAAAGGCAAGGCAAGGGAGCTAAGTAAGGTATGCTGAAAAACACTGCAACTGCCTGGCAAGCTTTGGGTTTTTACAGTTTGTGCTCAAGAAAAACTTGATTCTGTATATGAAAATATATTCATATCTGACCATTGGAATATGCTAATATTTTACCAAATGGGCAACTGAAAATGTTTCAGCTTGTTAATTTAGGTCCATAGGTTTGAGAAGTTTGCAAACTTCCACAGTATAAAAACATGCTGTTTTGATACTGTATGCTACAGTGCACTAAATGAAATCACAATAAGAATCAAAGCTTAAAGGCCCATAAACCAGAAAAGGCCATCTGTGGAACCTGCCTGAGAGAGTTTATCTTTTCATTTGACTTTAAGTCATTTACCAGATGCTTTCATCACCGGAAAGTAAAAGATTCATCAACAAGGGAAGTGGCATCAAATCCATAAATTGCAAAAAAAAATTATAACAGCTTTAAAACAACAATAACATTTGTGACAGGCTCTGTAGTTGGTGCATACATCGTTCATCTTTAAATAATTATGATGGATGGATGGAAAGAGTCTGTTTCAGGAGGGAGATACAAGGTACAATTTGAAAAGTGGGTTTTCAGTGACAAAACATGGGGAGGGCTTCAGCTGTTCTGACAGAGGTAGACAGGTCTGGAAAGCATGGTACAGTACAATGACGCTGATGCGTGCTACATGCTACGTACTGCATGCCACTCTCATGTAGCGTGCATTCTTTTTTCAGCGTTATATTGAAAATGCATACATAAATGCTTGAAAAAAAAACTGGAAATGATAATAAGTTCTTAATGCTGCAACCAGTAATACGAGTCATTACATAAACCTGCAGTGTAATGTTAAGTGCCATAGTAGACAGAAGAGGGGAGTTTGGTGCTTTAAGTAGCAAATGGATTTAAGAGTGTAGCATTTAATGTAGCATAAGTAGGGGTGCTCATTTGCAGTCACTCAGCGTTGGCTGGCATTGGAAGTTGCGCCGGATAAGAGGGTCCGCTAAATGAATGTAATGTAATGTAACGTAATGGTTATTCAACCCAGAATGAATGCGAAGAACCCAGCGTTTTTTTTTTGTTTTTTTTTTTTGTTTTTTGTCGAAGCGAGGTGCGGGTTCGAGCACGTGACTGCGGCGGCTCGAAGTGAATGGAGAAACGGCGCAGCGTGGTGTCGGTTAGGGCGGCGTTTGGAGCGCTGCAGACAGAGTCCTGCTGAGAACGAAATCACAGCTCTTTTTCTGCATTACATCTGACTGACTTCGTTAGTAAAAGAGCCATAAAATATTGACAGCGCACAGCTGATGATGTATTCATGTACCAAACTAAAGGGAAAAAAACGTGTTTTTCAAATGGATTTCTATACCCTAAGGTCTCTGTACAGAAAACACATTTTATAAATGAAGGTGTTGTTTTACATATATTTCTTTTTCAGTCATAAAAGAAAAATAAAAGTAGGCTATCAGGTTTATTAGTAAATATTTGTATGTAAAATGTGTTTTGTAGCAAACAAAACCAAAATGAATTATGAAAAGAAAAACATTGAGCAGATGTTATTAAGTTATTCTGTATGAATGTTTGAAGGTGAATTTGACAGGTGAGATGAGGTAAGGTGACCCTGACTGGGTGTGACTGCTCCCCAGCTCTGTGTGGTGGCTCGGTGAAGAATGCTACTGTGGGCAGGGTGCTGTCCCCCTCCCCCCAGCCCAGTGCCAACAGCACCCAGGGCAGGTCCTGTTCCTGGAGCCTAGAGGCCCCCACCGGCCAGAGGCTACACCTCCACCTGGAGAGGCTCGCGCTGGGGCCTACCGACAGGTGAGTGTGTGCGTGAGTATGTGTGTGTTTGGGAATGTGTGTGTGTGTGTGTGTGTGAATGTGTCTGAATGTGTGTGTAAGAGAGAGAGAGAGAAAGAGAGTGTGGACATGAGTGTGAGTGTGTGGTCACATGTGTGTTTGGTTTGGTAGAGTCTCTCTGTCCCTTATGTTGGTGGAGTGTGTTTGGTGCAGGCTATGTGTATGTGTGTGAGAGATTGTGTCCGTGTGTGTGTGTGTGTGTGTGTGTGTGTTTGGTTAGTGGCTTCAGTCTCTCTCTCCCTCAGGTTGGTTCTGTGGAGCGGGCTGGACGCAGGCTCTGTGGTTCTCTTTGACTCGGGCCGGGGGGCTCCGATTCCGTTTGAAGGGGTGATCAGTGAGGGCCCTTCTGTCCGAGTCCAGTTCATCACTGACCAGCCGAACCACGCCACGGGCTTCAACATCCGCTACGAAGGTGAGACGCATGCACACAAACACACACACACACACACACACACACATGTATACACATGCACACACAAACACCAAACATACATATACACATGCTTACACACATGCTCACAAACACACACACTCGGAGACAATTTTTTGGAGATAGTGTAAACAACACTTATAGTCATACCCACACACAAACATGCATGCACAGATGCATACAAAAACACACACACTCTCCTAAAAACCACAGTCTCAGTTAAGCTTACAGATACACATACATTCACACACACTCTTATGCATACTCACACACTAACATTGGGAAAAACAAAAGACATATACACAAACATACAAACTGTGCACATACACACAAGCACTGACACACAAGCAACACAAACAATGGTACATACACATTCACATGCAAAAAAAAGAAAGAAACACATGTACACACCCACACAGATACACACAAAACTGACACACACGTACAAGAATCACAAACATATGTAAACATATACCCACACACACAAACACAGTCAACCCACTTACTCATATTAAAAATGACTGTATTGGATATCCACCCAAACGCGGTACAAGATGTATGACATCCTTCAGTGCCATCGCTGAATTTCCAGCCCTAATTCACTGATCTGTTGGCTGACAGGCATTCTCGCCGTCAAGATTTATCGGTATTTCAGGCGTACAATCATGAGGGAAAATGTCAGGCTTCTCGACGTGATGGATCACAACCCTATCGAGACATGAAGGCCCGTCACCGAGGCAGTAAAAAGAAAAAAAAAAAAAGACAACAGCCATTTCAGAATGTGAATCCTATCAGCTTCTCTAAACCATCAGGCTGGGACAACTGCGGCAGATAACGCAGGCAAATCAGTGAGCCTGTGCATTTTCTCAGTTCAGAGGAGCTCAAGAGCTTCCCTTTGTTCTTTCACAAAAGCACAAAGATGATACAACCTTCTGCCATGGCAGCTGTTATCCCACTAACATGAGGAGATATATATGTATGTGAGTCTGAGTGGCTGTAAGGGGATATAAATATACACAGTCATTTTTAATTTATGTTTACCTTGTTTTATTGCGGTTTGATATGACAGTCCTGAAATGTGAATTTTGGTACACGTTACAGTGAATATGTCTACATCTCAGGTTATGAGTGTCGAAAGGCATGGTGCGCAGTTGAAATAGATTTGCATTTCAAAGCTAGCGATGTCTTGTCGCGTTGGAGATAAAAAAATATAAACCTGTTTTGATGTTCCGTAGCATTAATAAGTCTGTTCGGAGACGTGCAGTTTGTGAATGACACGCTCCGCTGGGTTCCGTGAGCGTAAAGTCTTACGACTTTTACGATGAAGATATGTCCATGCCAACTTGGTTTTGTAAACCAGGGCTGGTAGGTAAATAAAACGTTTCAGATGTATGTTCAACAAGGCAAAACGTGAACAGGTTTCTAATGTTTGTGAACGTATTCAGACCTGTTTCTGCTTACTAACATTATCCAACAGTCTGAAAAAAGTTGTTGTATAGCCAAGAAAACTAGCTCCCAAAGAGCCAAGTGTGATGATTAGTATTTATTTGTTATTCATTTTTATAAATGTTGAAGGCTACTTGTTCTTAGCAAATCAGGTGATTTCTATGAAAATTTCCCTCCCTCTCATTGTTATGTCCATCTTAATAAAATCAACACCATCATGGCACAGAATAGAAAATTTAATTAAATAGTTCAGCAATAACTGTCACAGAGGAGCCCGGGCCCTCTTTACACACATAGGTGATACAGATTACAAATCAGATTTCTGTTCAGCAGATAAACGAGACGGTCTCTCATCCAATTTCCTGTGATTAGACCACAGTTGTCTAATGCAACATGTAGCAGAGAAGTCAAAAAGATTGACACTGCTGTCGTAATAAAAATTTGAGTGAAAATGGCACCATAGTCGGCCTGGCACTATCAAGCCTGACTCAAACAATGGTACTTGTGGTCTGTTGATTCGTTGATCAGGTGCTGGGCTGTAATGAAAAGCTGCACACCTGGAACAGGTTTTCTTACCCTGTTCTATGTTTGGAAATGTGCGGTACTGAGTATGACAGCATGCGTAAGGCAGGTATGCGGAGCAGAACACGGCCCAGGTGTCATCGTAAGTGATTGTGTGAGTGTGTGCTCTCTCTGTAGCCTTTGAAAAGGGGCACTGCTATGAGCCCTACCTGCAGAACGGGAACTTCACCACGTCGGACACAGGGTACGGGGTTGGGACGGTGGTCCAGTTCAGCTGCGACCCAGGCCACTCCCTGGAGCAGGGTCCACCCATTATCGAGTGCATCAACGCCCGCGACCCCTACTGGAACGACACCGAGCCGCTGTGTAAAGGTAACGCTTAAGGGGGAGCCTGAGCTGCTCAAAAGTGTGTGTGTGTGTGTGTGTGTGTGTGTGTGTGGGAGCCTGAGCTGCTCAAAGAGTGTGTGTGTGTGTGTGTGAGTGTGTGTCTGTGTGTGCGTGTGTGTGTGTGTGTGTGTGTGAGTGTGTGCAAGTGTATGAGATAGAAAGACATTGTGTGTTTGTGTCTCTGTGTGTGTGAGAGAATGGTGTAAGTGTGTGAAAGAGAGAGAGAGGGAAAGAGTGTGTGTGCAAGACAGCATTAAGAGCATTTGTGTATGTGAGAGAGAGAGAAGGTGTGTGTGTGTGTGTGTGTGTGTGTGAGAGAGAGGAAAGAGTGTGTGTGTTGTGTGTGTGTGTGTGTGTGTGTGTGTGTGTTGGTATGTGCACTGCAGAGGTCTGTATTGCTTGCATTATTTATGAGCTCTGCAGGTACCCTTCTCCAGGCAAATTTCACACAGCAGAACTCACATTTATACATTATCCATTCATTTAGCTGCGTGCTTGCTGGAGCAGCTCAGCCTGAGCTCTGTTCACACACGTCTCACAGCCCTCCTGTCATACACCTGGACAGCTGTGCCCCCACCTGGGAATCAAACCTGCAACCTCTAGCACAGTGCCATGCTGTCATGTGACTGCCAAATTCTGTAACCTTGCACATAGTTTTCATGACATAATAATTTACTTTATACTGCACTACGCCAACAGTGTGAGACTGCAAATAAATTAATGCCCACCAATAAGACTATTTTAATTGCTTTCAATGCCATTCAGAAAGGAACTCTTTCTGACTAATAAAAATATTCATTTCTGAGTGAGTTCTGCCCTTCAGAAATCATATTACTTAGTCTCTTTGCTCCACCACAGACAGTCAACATGAATTTTGTTTTACTTGCAGAAAAAGACCAAATACAGAAATTTGAAATGTGGTCACTCTGATTTGTTAAAAAAATAAATAACAAACCTTCCAGTACACGTATGTCACTTCAATATGGACATACATAACGTAGTAAGGCAAGCTCAGGGAATGATTTAGCTATACCCTGTGTGTCCCCCATTCCTGTCTTCCAGCTCTGTGTGGGGGGGACCTGTCCGGCCCCAGTGGGGTGATTCTATCCCCCAACTGGCCCGAGTGGTATGGGGAGGGGGAGGACTGCAGCTGGAGGATCCATGTCGGGGAGGACAAGCGCGTTCTGCTGGACGTACAGCTGTGAGTTGAAACACCGCCCCCTAGTGAAGGCCTCAGGCATTGCAGTTCCAACACAACATCTACGCTCCTGAATAACTGGCTAACGCTGCTCACTGATGCTGTTATAAGGTCTATTAGAGTCATCCTGATGGCATTTTTCTGCAGATTCTGTGACCTTCTGGGTCCATGCCAATCCCATGTGGCACATAATTTGACCCATAGTGCTTTTCTAAAAGCAGTGTTAATCTTTCTGCAGATAATATTGGTCAATAACCAGTTTTTCAATCGTGATAATAAAAAAGACAGTTACATGATAAGTGTTTTAATGGGGCCGTTGTGATAATAAATTAATTTGGCAATTTTAATGAAGAAAATATGAGGGGAAAAAAAATCAACTGGGAAATGTGTAGCCTAAAAGCAAGAGAAAGTGTGCCAGTAGGCTTTCTCTTTGGGTAGGCAAACACAGGAATCTTTTGATCTCATAGTAAACATCCATGAAACTGAAACAGGCTGTTTCCATCTCTTCATATGTTCATGATTAAAAATGATAAATTAATTAGACGTTGTAATTATCCCTTTATCCCAATACTTCTCTCTTTCCTCTCTTCCCTCTATCCTCCCTATGCTCTCTCTTTCCTTTCTTCCACATTCTTTGAATCTCTCTTTTCTCTGTCCTTTCTCTTTACTCTATTTCTCTTACCTTTCTTCCACATCTTTCTTCTCTACCCTCTCTCTTTTCTCTTTCTTCATTTCAACCTCTTCCTTCTCTCTCACATTTTCCCCATCTCTTTCTTTTCTGTCCTCCCTCTCCCCTCTCTTCTCTTCTCATCTTTGTGTCTTACGTGTCTTCCATCGTTTCTCTCTTCTTTCCCTCCCTTCCTCCCTCCTTCCCTCTCTTTCGGCAGGCTGAATCTAAGTGACAGTGACATGCTGACCATCCTGGATGGCGATGAGGTCACCACGCGGATCCTGGGCCAGTACGTGGGGGGGACTAGCCCCTTCAAGCTGTCGTCCTCCACCCCTGACCTCACCATCACCTTCCACTCCGACCCCGCCGGCCTGGTGTTTGGCAAAGGGGAGGGCTTCATCATCAATTACATGGGTACAGTTAGATTTGGTTTTTATGTCACCTTTATTGGCACTTGCAAAAACATGGTAGGAAATCAAAGAACTCCATACAAAGCATGGTTCCTAAAGGATACTAAAAAAAGGAATGTAATGGTAAAAATGTAGATTGATAAAACCATGATAAAAACCAATACAGAAATATGAAAACATCATAAATACAGACCTGCAAAAGGGGAAAAAAAACTATGAAGCAAAACCAGGAAAATCCATGAACTCATTTCAGCATTGTAATACCAGAGAATAAAAGAAACAACCACAATGATGAAATCATTTTTATACATAAATAAAATCAATACATTGTTAGTTTATATTCTGTTATTTAAAAGGTATTTAATTTCTGTAAAAGTGTTTGGCAGCGTGAGATTGTTCTTGTCAGTCTAATGAAGCTGTGTGAATTTGAGAGACAGAGCCGGGGGGGGGGGTTGGTAGGGAGAGAGGGGGAGGGAGATTCTGCGAATATTTATGCTTTTATTTATTTTCCCTCCATTTGTTAAGTGTTTTTTCTGATGTTTTGGCAACACTAAGCGTGTACTTGTCATGCCAGTGAAGCTAACTTGAACATGAGAGAGAGGCTGAGCGGTTCAGATAGAGGTTTCTTATTTCGTTTTTTTTGATGAGTGTTTTCTGTGGGAGGATAGAGGGAGGAGTTTTTTTGGTGGGGGTGATCGAAATGTCATCTGTGTGTTTATCACTTCAGCAAGAAAAGTTCCCTTGTAATGCAAATAAATTATATTTGAGAGAGAGTGAGAGCGAGAGAGAGATAAAGAGAAACAGAGAGAGAGAGGAGGGAGGGAGAGACAGTGAGTAGCAATTTACTTGTTTTTACTGCTGTTGTTTGATGTTTTTATTGTTATTTTATCTCTTTTTAATGTATGTGTATATATGTATGTAGGTATATGTGGATGGAAACATGTATGTAAGCATGTGTGTATGTTACTTAACTATTACATAGTATGCTATTTAAACATTATAATATTGTTATTGTTAATTTACAATGTAAATTATTGCCTTGGCAATGCTATGCTGACAGGAAGCTAATTTGAATTAGAATTTGAATTTGAGGGGCAGGTGGAGACAGTGTGAGTGATGAAGGGGGGGTAGGGAGGAGAGAGAGTTTGAGTTTTAACAATTCTTTATTTTCAAGTAAACCCTGCCACACAAACAATCGTAGATTAAAAAACTATAAACCAGAAAGATAAAAACAGACTATAAAACAGAAAGCAAACAAAACCAAAACTAAATAAACAATTATTCAATTAACAGTCAGAGGGAAATATTTATATATGATATATGAGTGAGTGAGTGAGTGAGAGAGAGAGAGAGAGAGAGAGAGAGAGAGAGACAGATTAATAGCAGTAATGTATTTTGCTTATGTAGCCTCTCGGATGGATCTCAGGGGTGGGGGGGGGGGGAGCGGCAATGAGATTTACTGAACTCCAGCGCCGGCGAGAGAGGCCTGAGGAGGTCTGTCTCATCAGGACAGGAGCGCAGCAGTCAGAGACAGGGGAACCAGAGCAGACAGCGGGAGCTGCGGAAGAGAGACAGAGGGTGATGCTGAGAGATAAAGAGATGGAGAGAGATAAGAGAGGAACTCAACAGCGAACACCCTTTGCATGATGTTACCTTAAATGAAAGGCATTATGTAAAATGAAACTATGCGCATATTATTCTGACTCAGGCAAGATATGAATACTATATATATATTTCCATTGGTGGAGGTGCTGTAAATGTCATCCATGCATATACCACTTCAGCAACAAAAGTTATGTTGTACTACAAATACCTTATATTTAAATTTATTATTTTATATGTTACATAATATATTGAAGTTGTTTATGGGTTTTCCGCTCATTTCACACTACGCCACATTGGTTGCCTATTTCTTGCATTCAGCAGAGAAGCAGACAGAGTGAGAGGGAGATAAAAGTGAGTGTCGTGACAGAAAGGCTAAAACGCTGAGATGTAGAACTTTTGAAGAGTGATAGTTATGTTTTTGAGGACGGGATTCGACAGTGAAAGTGTGTCGTTCCTCCTCTCTCCGTGCGGATCTCTGCAGTGCTCCCTCTCTTCTCCCTCCACCCCTCCCTCCCCTCTGCCCCCATTCTCTCACTTTCCGTTTGCCTCACTCTCCCATGAGAGCCAGTCGCACAACCAGTCACACACACACACACACACACACACACACACACGCACACACACACACACACTCACAGACGCACATCCAGTCTCACACACACACTCACACACACACACTCACAGACACACATCCAGTCTCACACACACTCACACACACACACTCACAGATGCACATCCAATCACACACACACATACACAATCCCTCTCGCTTCCTCTTAAACACTGACACACACACACACACACACACACACACACAACAATCTAACTCTGCCTCCCTCTCTCTTTTATGCACCACACACACAAACACACAGTCTCTCTCCCTCTCTCATACACACACACACACACACACTCTTTTCAAATCATATACACACACACACACACACACACACACACACACTTAGCAAACCCATTTTCAAATACACAAATATACCCATACACATCCAGTTACAGAGCGACAGACAGAAACACACACAGGTACAGACATGCCAACACACATACAGGCACCCAAAATCATCACATTTATCTTCAAATACATAAACAACCCACACACATCCTGTTACAGACAGACAAGCAGACACACACACAGATACATACATACAGTCATCCCATAATATAGACACACATACAGCCATCGAATTCTACACTAGTCCCCAAAACTCTCATCAAACCTTAACCATAATGTAAAGCACATGCCCTCATGAAACTTCCACCATAGGATTATTCATTTCAGATCTTAGGGAAGAGCAACCTCATATAAAAGCAAGTCAATATCACATGAATAATTGATCAGTATATTCTCAATTAGAAAACCCACAGGGATGATTGCAGTTGGCGATGTTGACATGCTGGCCAGAGATCGATTCTTCTGTTTAATGTAAACACATAAACCCCCATGGTCTGTTTACATCATTTCAACCCAAAGTGTCAACTTTGATCCATTGGTTGGTGAAATGAAGCAACTCTTACTCACCCTTAATTATTTGACCAGAATAATAACGGTTTGAAATTATGATTCCTATGTAAAATAAACAATCTGTATCTGCAAAAGACAGACTCTTCATAGCAGTTTTTAAGTGAATTGAGGTGTCTTTTGAATTAAAGTGTATTGTTTCCTTATGTTTGTGAAGTCAAAATCACAACATTTAACACATAACTGATGAGCTGAGGTAGGTCAGCCTGAATCTGTTCTCTACAGATAGGAAAAGGGGGGCATTACCACTGACTATACCTGTATGTATTCATGCTGCGCTACTTTTCAATTTTTAGGCTGAATTATTACATGTGATGTGTTATAAATGTGATGGATAAATTACATTTTTAGTTTTGTATGGATTTCCCCTTTAAAAGCACCCAAGTGGTTCGCTATAAAACACTATGATGTTCAGTTTAATCTGATGTAATCATATCACTCTTGAGGATAATTTTTAGGCATTGGATTTCATTATCATGCTTTTATTTGTATCAAAGTATTTATTAGTTTATATTTTTTTTTTGATGGAATACTGTATAGTTTTCATAATGAATGCCTCTGTGTACAGTGTGTTGTACCAGAGATGGCCAATTAGTAAATTTTCATTCGTGGTCCCTGGCGGCTTGAAGCAGCACAGCATACAAAGGATGAAGCTCTAGTTTGAGGATGTGGATACAGTATGAGAATATGGCTGTTAAATGAACTGCATTGCCATATGTTTCTGGAAGATGTGAATATCCAAACTGAAGCTCACTGGAGTCGCAGTAAAATAAAATGTGCGTTCTTAAAAATGTGGAGAGTTAGGGGAAGGAATAAAATGGCAGAGATAAAGAAATACTGACACTTTATAAAACCATTCACCTAAGTACTAGAGGCTCAGCGACTGGCAGCCCAGTGATAATGTTATTAACCTATATTTTCAAAGCGCTTTTTAAGTGCGTATGTCACGGCTGTCCCTGTAGGACCTCCCACCTTTCACTATGTATAGTAAATAACATGATATCCAGGGAAATTATACTTGCACCGTGCGAGTGGGGTGTTTTTTTTATGGAAGTGCTCTTCCTCATTTTTAGATTTTAATGTATTTTTAGTATGTGAGTCTGCACTTCTCTCAGTTATGGTTTCTCTGAACTCACAGCTATAAACTCAGTTGTACACCTGCCACTTTTTAAAAAATACAACAAACTGTATTGTATCCTCAATAAAAAAAAATGGACATAGTTTGTCTCTCCCCTAATGCTTATGACTGATTGGCTAACCTGATCGTGACTGTGCTTATGGCTGTGATTCTAATTGGCTAACCTGATTGAGACTGTGCCTATAGCTGTGATTCTGACTGGCTAGCCCAAATGTCATTGTGCTCATGACAATGGTTCTGATTGGCTGGCCCATTTCTTTGGCTCTCTTTTGTTTGGGTATCAGAGGTGTCACGGAATGACTCATGCTCAGACCTGCCTGAGATCCAGAATGGCTGGAAAACCACGTCGCATGCTGCCCTGGTGCGAGGGGCCCGCATCACCTACCAGTGCGACCCCGGGTACGACCTGGTCGGCAGGGAAACTCTCATCTGTCAGCTGGACCTGAGCTGGAGCACCCAGCCCCCCTTCTGCGAGAAGAGTGAGTCTGGGGCTGGGTGGGGCGGGGACACCGTAAGAACCAGGATGCAGGATAATTCCATTTCACTTCAACCGTTCACATCTCAGGCTTCACGCAGATGCCCTCATACAGAATAACTTTCACAGCTTACATTTCGCAACACCATCACATTATACAGCTCAATATTCACAGTGATGAGCTGATTCAGGTGAGGTAACCTGCTCAAAGGTATGCTGGAAATGCCCCTCTGGGACTTGAAACTGCAACCTCATAGATAACAACATCATCCCCTAGCACCTAAATTAAGTCGATTTCAATTAGTAAATTGAAAAATGCCCTAAAATATGTTGAAATATGCTAAAATAAAATATATGCAGAAGACATTGCAACCATCACAGTGTGTGGGCTGCAATATCTTGTGCATATATTTTATTTATTATTGGCAAGGGGGGTGTGCTTACGTGTTTGGGGCTGTGCAGGTAGTCCCAGGCTCTTGTTAGCAGAGGAGATTCTAGCATCTCATTTTCCTGTTGGCCCTGCTCCACAGACTGGACTGATATTGGTGTTTCTTCCTCTCCGCTGTACCTCCTCATCTAAGCAATCATCTGACAGGGACTGCTGCACTGCGGAGTCAGCTCCCCTCCTCTTTTCTCTCTGTTTCCTCCCTCACTCTCTCCCCATCCTCCCTCCCTCCCCTCTCTTTCTCTCTCTCTCCGCCTCTTTCTCATTCTATCCACAAACTTCATCTGGCTCACTAAGAGAAACAAAATGTGGAAGTGGGAGGTCACCTGATTCAGTGAGCATGTGTGTGTGTGTGTGTGTGTGTGTGTGTGTGTGTGTGTGTGTGTGTGTGTGTGTTGTGTGTCTCATTAGGTGGGAGCTTCTGGTCTCATTAGTACTGGAATGTCTTGTTGAACACGACATATTGTAGTACATAAGACACTTTGCGGTTTGTGCAGTTTTATCATAATGAGAGTAAGAATGTTTCTTTGTGGTAGCTCTCAGATAACTAATGCCAGAGGCTCCCTCCCTCTCTTTCTCTCTCCCTCCCTCTCTGTCTCTCCCTCCCTCTCTCTTTCTCTCTCCCTCCCTCTCTGTCTCTCCCTCTCCCTCCCTCTCTCTCTGTCTCTCCCTCCCTCTCTCTCTCCCTCAGTTATGTACTGTTCAGACCCGGGCCATGTCGAGCATTCCACCCGCTCCCTGTCGGACCCCAAGCTGCTGGTGGGAACCACCATCCAGTACAGCTGCAATCCCGGCTACGTCCTGCAGGGCAGCGCTATACTCACCTGCTACGGCCGCGAGCCTGGGACCCCGGTCTGGACCTCCCGCCTCCCCCACTGCGTCTGTGAGTCCTACCCAGAATGCATTGCACAGGCCATGCACAGGCTAGCCTCCCCTATTTGGGTCTTAGTGATTTGTCAATCTAGTGTAGCATGCCTTTAGCATTGCTTTACCCAGCCTCTTAGCCATTGCTAGTGAGCTAGCTAAGCTTGTGGTCTGGTCAGTCCCAGGCTCATATCACTCTCATCCAGCTGTCCAGGGATGTGCTTTGCTAATAAAACCAATAGCCAGTTAGTACTTATGACAAACGAGCCCACAATAGACTGGGTGAGAAGTAAAATAATTCACTGCCTAAGCCAGCCAAATCCAGTGTTGCAGATGTGCTGCAATAAATGGAGACATTAATTAACCTGAATGAAATTAAACTTTTGAATCTTAAGTTTTTAAATTTGATTTTTTTAAAAAGCAGTCATAATCGCCTCCCCACCCCCACCCTTTTCCCCCTACCGGTCAAAGGAACTGAGCTGTAAACTTGTTACCGGAGTTAAGTCCCCCCTCAGACAGACACAAGGGAGACTGTGACATAGACCTATTATACACCACTGGCCCCAGCCTGTTTTGTTTTGTTGATTGCCAAGCACAAGCATTGCCAATTACCTGCAAAATCTATAGCCTTTAGCAGCTAATTCCCCTCTGTGAATTGTGTCTTAACGGTGCAGTGTTCGTTCTCTTTGTGTTGCTGTGAGAGTATTTAAAGGGTAGGACAGAGTTTAATTTAGTCAAATCAATGTAATCATTGAAAAGACAACATTTAACCTACCTAAAGAGGTCAGCCTCTCTTTTAATTAAGCACAATGCAAGCCTCAGGCAAACTCAACAATGGCAAGCTAACAACTTCAGCATCAGCAAAAATAAATAAGTAAAGAAAATAAATAAATAAATAAATAACACCATAGAGCATTCAAAATGAGTGTTAAAACTGCAGAGTCAGAGGTGGGTTAATTAATCTTAATGTCACCAACATGCCCTGGTTGGATGTATGTGAGGAACACAGAGTTAAACATGTCAAATAACCAGTGGATCTGTGCAAATGCTGCAAAATCTCTGGACCTGAAGGGGGAAAAACAATGTCTGTCGCAGGAAATAATTAAGAGACTGTGAATTATTTATTAGGAGAGTAATGTGCCAACTGGTTCTTGACTGTGCTGCAGGTTACCTGGCTGAGTGTTAATCAAGTGAAAGACAGGAAAACAGCAAGAGACAGCCAATTCACGCCATCATGGTGGTTACTGGATTTTGGTGTGTTTCAGAACTTACGTGGTTAATTGTCGCTAGCAAGGAAGGAAAATCTGCTCATTCTGCAGCCCTCCAGTTCTGGAGTTTGACACCTTTGTTAAAAGTTGACCTTGATGTGACCTTGTCATAGTGGAGATTATGGTTTATCTCCAGGACCCTGTGAGCTTATACCAGCTGGGGTTCAAACCCCTGGCAAATCCAACCACATTAGTATAGTATTGGGTCATTTAGCTGATGCTTTTATCCAAAGCTTACAGCTGCTTAGGCTAACCAAGGGCCAATCCCCCCTGGGAGCAATGTGGGTTTATGGGCCTTGCTCAGGGGCCCAACAGCAATGGTGTTCTTGCTGTGGCTAGACTGGGGCTTGAAGTACTAACCTCAGGGGACCCAGTCATGTACCTTAGCCACTAGACTACAGACCTACCAGGCTGCAAACCCATACTAAATTGTACCGTTGTTTCCATGGCTTAAATCGTCCAATGAATTAGATGTTGTTTGTCGGCAGCTGTTCTAAGAATAAGGTAGCCTCTTTTTTGTGATGGAGACCCAAATTTTAACCTGTTTTGAATGAATCAGTTGCGTTCCTGCATTTGCGACCACATGCTATTCCTGGCCGTGGAACAAATCGTCTTCTGAGTCATCAGCAGAAACGTGCGCCACGAAGATCTGAAGATGGCTCTTAAGCCACCAGAACAGGTCTTTCCGCTCTGAGTCAGTTCCTCCTCGAACAGAGGAGAGAACTCCAATGTAAATTTGCATGTATGTTGCTTATTCCCCTTGTTGCAGTAGACACCTATAAAGAAGTTCTGTATCTGTTGTAGTAATTGGGCATACTGAGACCGTTTCACCATTGGTTTGTAGATGGATTGTAGACTTCCTCGTGCAACTAGGTTGCTGAATGAAATGGTGCAGATATCCAATACAGGGCACTCTTCCCTCCACACCAAGCAGAAAAAAATTCCCCAACACAGTGATGGGGATGCTGTGCTGTAAGAGAAGAGATGAATTTTGGAATGATCGATGAACCGTGGTCCTCTTTCACTGTGATCATTAGAGACCCCAATTCACAATTAGCAATGAGTAGAGTATTCTCCTTTCTCCTGGCCAAACTATCAATCTCTCTCTCTCTCTATCTCTCTCTCTCTGTTTCTCTCTCGCTCTCTCTCTCAATCTCTCTCTCTCTCAGGCTGCTCTTAGAGTCTCATTAAAACCCTCTGTAATTGAATAGAGATTAAAGGAGTTAGGCGTTAGCTCTGCAGTCTCACTGTGACAGTTTTCCTGAGTCATAGAAGTCTAGAAGTGTTTAATTGTCTGTAAGAAATCAGGCCAGTGTGGGCGAATGCTTTTGTTCTAGCCCAGCACTAAAACACCTGATTAAACTACCCAGCTAATCATGGTCTTCAATCAAGATTTTTTTAGCACTGGGCTATAACTAAACCATGCACCCACACCAGTCCTTCTCAGATAAAATTCAACAGCCCCTGTTACGGAACCCTTCAAGCCGACTGAAGCTTTTACAAGTACAATTTAAAGCGTGCCCTTTTCTCTATTCTTATTTTCTGAAAAGAGCAAACTTAGCATTCCTGGTATTTACATGTAAAACTGATGCCGGGTGCCTACATTTTTACACTTAACATCTTTTGTCATTGAGAAGATGTTTCAGCTTCAAAGCGACTTACAGGAGTAGCAGAGGTGCAACAGCATCAAATCAATGACTTGTAAAATCACACATGCAAAGCTGCGAAAAACAGACATTAATGATTGTAAGAATCTGATCCTGTTTCCATCTTTCTTTTCATATCCCTAACCCCTTATCTCCCTCCCTCTCTCCCAGCCGAAGACTCGGTGTCATGTGAGAACCCCGGGCTCCCCGAAAACGGCTATCAGATTCTATACAAGCGGCTGTACCTTCCTGGGGAGTCTCTGACCTTCATGTGCTACCAAGGCTACGAGCTCATTGGTGAGATCGCCATCAAGTGCATTCTGGGAAACCCGTCCTTCTGGAGCGGGCCACTGCCACTCTGTCGAGGTGAGTACGATCAGGGGTGAAGGTTACTCTTCTTCGAATCCCGATGGTCTCAGCACATATACCTCTTACTGCCTGGAAAATGGCTGTACAAGAGATCACCACATTAAGGATGGGAGGAGCCAGCTCATGACACGTATAGTTAAGATCCTGCTTGCTGATTGGTTAATGTTGCATTCAGGTCAATGTGTGCATGTATTCACAGTATATATAGGACTCCTGAAAACGTGGATTATAATCACTATAGTAAATGCTGAAGACTTTGCAGCCACTCCACTGCAGGTCATGTCTAACAGCTCCCTGTTGCCATGGCTATGTTAATAACATACCCCTCAGGCCTTTCCCATCAGACGTTGGTCAGGATTTCAGAGGGTGGTCCATTGACGTGTGACAAATTTTGACACATGGTTTGAACCACTGTCTCCATCGAATGACTTGATGTGATTAGCCTATAGAATATTAATTTAGCTCCTGTAAACTGGCAGGGGAAAATGGCTTGTGTGGGGACAATGACTGATTCACAAATCTATGTTAAAATGTTGTTGATTTCTAGAGTAGGTAATGCCCCCTAGAGACAGGGTGGTTTTAACTGGTGGGGTATGAGAAAATGTATGGGGGTCATTGGTAGATGAAGGACTTTCAAGGAGGGAGGCTGGGGAGGTGGGGATGGGTTTTTGTGAAACTGGCTGCGGGTTTTCAGGGGGAGAATTCACAAGCATTTGGCAGCGATGAAAAGGACCCATGGTGCGTATCTCTGTCCAAATGGCTCTGTGCCCCAGCAGCTAGAGAGAGAGTGGCATTGTCCAGCCGAATCAATGTGAGAAAAAGGGACACCCATTAAAATGAAAAGGTGGGAGCCGTATTACCTCGGAGTTTTTTTTTTTTAAATAAATTATAGCAACAGTGGTAAATCTAGACTTTTTAAAATGGGAGGGGAGATAATGTTTAATGTTGAGCATAATTACATTATATTCAATTACCTGATGCCTTTATCCAAGGTGACTTACAGTTGATTGGGCTGACCAAGGGCCATTCCCCCCTGGGAGCAATGTGGGGTTAGGGGCCTTGCTCTTGCTGTGGCTAGGCTGGGGCTTGAGCCAGCAGCCTCAGGGGTCATGCACCTTAGCCACTAGTCTACAGGCTGCCCCTGTAACTGCTCAACTGCTGTTATTTGGCTGCACAGTATAAAAAAAATAGGGGGGCCAAAAGAGGGACCATGGATAAAGCGCTACCCCCCCCCCAGAACAGTCCCTGCATAGCTGACATTAGAGGTGATTTCTCCAGAACCGGGTGGAAGAAATGGAGCAGAGGTGGGGAATCACAAAACGCAGATTTTGAACAAGCTAAATTGCACACAAACAAACAAAGCCCCTACAGACTGTAATAATTCTTATTATTATTTTACAATTATTTGGTTGCCACAGTCTTTAAGACCTCCAGCTGCAGTCATGCCTGCCCCCTCCATGCTGCTGAGTGACTCAGCATCATCGGTTCAGGAGCTCTCCCAATTTGTCACTGTCTGTGTGCATGCTTTTAGTTCCACTCTTGCATGCAGCATGCAAATTTGGGCAGCGTTTCGAAATGTGCCGTCACGCCCCGCCACACGCACAGCCTGGTGAGGGAGGTTCGGTTCGCCACGCTCAGAACGCCCACGTGCGAGACTCAGCAGGGACACGGTGCCGCTGGAGAAGAGCCGCCGTCGCATTAACGAGCGCTGTGGCAAATGAGCTGATCGTACAAGCGTACACTTATAGCGCTCCCTTGTGTATCAGGGAGAATGTACGGCATAGGACATCGCCGCTAATGCACACTGTTGTCTTTCAGCCAACCATGACTGCTTTGGGAACCACGCTCTAGAGGGTGAGTTTGTCTGTCTGTCTTTACTGTTTGTCCTTTTGCCTGCATTGCTCGCTGACATAGCTGCTGCTGAGTGTGTGTGTTTGTCTCTGTCATTCTGCGAGTCTCAAAGCTTCTCTCCCTTTAAGTCAAATCACCAGTACTATATAAGCAGTAGAGACTGGAGGAGCAAGATATTATAAAACCCAAAATGGGTGGACATTCCATATGGTATCAGTGGCTCACCGATTTTAACCAATAATGGCACGCTCTTGTGAAAAGTAAAACATACTGATTGGTCCAAACCGTTCCCCGATTAATGGCTGTCTGTAACAACACCCACTGGTGGGATTCATGAAATTTCAGAAATCTCACTCTCCGTTTGTTAATGAACACGACAACCACAGTACCCCAGCCAAATAAGCACAAAGCGATAATAATAATAATAATAATAATAAAAGTATAATTATTGCTGTTTTTACACCAAGTTTCTTTCCTGTCCCCTCATTTTCTAACCAGTGTCTTATCAATTGGCTAATTTTAGGATTGTTACCAGCTTTAAAAACACTCCTATATTAAGTAATACTAATCTTCCACTCATCTACCATTTCTGACCACTTCACTTCTCTCTTTCTCCCACTCCTTCCCCTTCACTACCCCATTATCTCTCCTCCCTCTTCTCACTTCCTCTCCTCATGTCCCCACACCATCACCTCTTTCTCTCTCTCGCCCTCTCCCTCAAAATAACGACTGCTCGTACCCACTGAACTCACCGTTTAAAAAAAGCTGCAATCAGCCCACGGCCTGAGAGTTCCTCTTGGCTGGAAAAACTGGCGTAAAATAATAATAAACCAGTCCATCCTCCGTCTGTCTCATCCACGAAAGGAGGAAGTGACATGAATAGATCTGAGAGCTGTGTGTGTGGATGTCGTCTTTGGCAAGGGTGTGTGCGTGTGTGTGTGTGTGGGGGGGGGTTTGGGGTGTGGTGCTTGCTGAAGGGGTTACTGAAATTAGGTCTGTAGGTGGTGCGGTGTGGGTCACCTGTTCTGTGTAATATTGTTCATTGACTCCCTGGCTGGCGTGAAGGATTTTTTCAAAGATGTAATTTAAGCGATGCACCATAGGGAATTACGTTTTTCTTATCTTTTATTTCTCTACCCATTCTGTACTTGTTATTTCTCTCTCTTCCCCTTCATCCTTCTCTCTCTGCTCTATCCTCTATTTCTCTCTCCCCTCCTCTGCTATATCTCCCTCACCTCCATTTTTCTCTCTCCCTCTCCCTTTCCTCCCCTCATCTCTCTCTCTCATCCCTCTCTCTTTCATGCCCCTCTCTCCATCTCTGTCATCCCTCCTTCTCCTCTCTCTCTCGCTCGCTCCGTCCTTCTCACCCAGTGGCAGAGGCGGCAGCAGACTCCTCTCTGGATGGAGGGAATATGGCTCTGGCCATCTTTATCCTGGTGCTTTTGCTGTCTGTTGTGCTCGGGGGTGCCTATGTCTATGTCACAAGGTAAGTCTCCTACATTATATACCCTTACACCACATACATATATCTCTATACTATATATCTAATATAGCACACCATATTACATACCCTTACACCACATACATATATCTCTATACTATCTAATATAGCTCACCATATTACATACCCTTACACCACATACATATATCTCTATACTATATATCTAATATAGCACACCATATTACATACCCTTACACCTCATACATATATCTCTATACTATATATCTAATATAGCACACCATATTACATACCCTTACACCACATACATATATCTCTATATTATATATCTAATATAGCTCATCATATTACATACCCTTACACCACATACATATATCTCTATACTATCTAATATAGCTCATCATATTACATACCCTCACACCACATACATATATCTCTATACTATATATCTAATATAGCACACCATATTACATACCCTTACACCACATACATATATCTCTATACTATATATCTAATATAGCACACCATATTACATACCCTCACACCACATACATATATCTCTATATTATATATCTAATATAGCACACCATATTACATACCCTCACACCACATACATATATCTCTATATTATATATCTAATATAGCACACCATATTACATACCCTCACACCACATACATATATCTCTATACTATATATCTAATATAGCACACCATATTACATACCCTCACACCACATACATATATCTCTATATTATATATCTAATATAGCACACCATATTACATACCCTTACACCACATACATATATCTCTATATTATATATCTAATATAGCACACCATATTACATACCCTTACACCACATACATATATCTCTATATTATATATCTAATATAGCACACCATATTACATACCCTTACACCACATACATATATCTCTATATTATATATCTAATATAGCACACCATATTACATACCCTCACACCACATACATATATCTCTATACTATATATCTAATATAGCACACCATATTACATACCCTTACACCTCATACATATATCTCTGTACTATCTATCTAATATAGCACACCATATTACATACCTAATATAGCACACCATATTACATACCCTTACACCTCATACATATATCTCTATACTATCTATCTAATATAGCACACCATATTACATACCTAATATAGCACACCATATTACATATCCTTACACCACATACATATATCTCTATACTATCTATCTAATATAGCACACCATATTACATACCTAATATAGCACACTATATTACATACCCTTACACCACATACATATATCTCTATACTATCTATCTAATATAGCACACCATATTACATACCTAATATAGCACACCATATTACATACCCTTACACCACATACATATATCTCTATACTATCTATCTAATATAGCACACCATATTACATACCTAATATAGCACACTATATTACATACCCTTACACCACATACATACATCTCTATTCTATATATCTTATTGAGCACACTACATTATATACCCTTACACTACACACATATACCTCTATAAATATCTAATATAGCACACTATATCATATACTACATTTATCTGTATACTATATAACTTATATAGTATACTACATTGTGTACCCCAACAGTACCTGGAACTATACGTATATCCAAAATGCACCCGTTATTTATCATTTGAATCCTTCTTTAACTGGAGTTGGAATATTTTACTTTATTGTGGCTTTATTTTTTAAATATTTTCTCTTCACTTTGACCTTCTTTAAATAAGAGAAGAATTATGTCCTGGACACTGGTAAAAAAAAACAATTCAAGGTTTCTTTTAAAAGTATCTGTATTATTACAGATAAGAATATTACTGGTGGCTAAGGGCTTGCAGTGTTTAAACTGAAGTGTTTCACACACATACATATATATTTACCATATTTATATTTATATATAATATACAGCTCAGAGCTGGGGCCTTGGAATGATTCACAGCACAGCTCTGTAGCTGACCCTTTCCTGATGTTAATCTAGTGCACATTTCACTGACTGAAGCCTGATGTACACCAGATAACTGTAACTGGACATAGTCAAAATTATGGATGAATGCCTTGAGAAACTAAAGCGACTTTATACCTGTCCAACAGCATGCTGATTTATGCTTGAGTGTTGGAGATGAGCTCTGATTTTCTGAAATGTGATGGGTCTCTATGAGCTCCGGCCTATCTCTATGCTCTCAGCCTGTATAGCTATCTATGCCAGAGCTATCACTGCACCCCATGTATGAAATTACAGAAAGTCCTCTAGGGCAGGAAAGTACGGTGTCTGACTGAAACCCGGAAAACCTCCCAACTTCAAAGTGCCATGAAAATACAGCACTTTTTCTAAACAATCCTTTGATGCACTACCGTAACCTTATTTTATTTTATGTTAAAAGGCTGCTCCTGTTTTGTTGCTGTAAATCTTACTGTTAAATCAAAAGGGTTACTTTGCTTCTCATAGAAAATGGTAATTTGGACAGACCCCGTTTTCTGTCACTTTTGGAACTGTGAACCATAGACGCTCTCTTCAGTGATCCATTGTCTTTTGCATTTTGTTCTCACCCCTCCCAAAAAACCAAGCAACACCTCCCACACCCACACACACATACACACACACAGAAACTCACCATCGCACACACAGATGCGCACTTTTGAAATGAGATCCACTCCAATGCTGACATGTTCTGAACCTAGATCAGTGGTCACTGCCGCGTTTAGAAAGTGGGGCACACCCCTGGCTTATCACAGCTCCTCACTGAGGGTGGCCTGTCTGTGCAATACATTCTTGGTAGGATTCAGTGCACTGTAGTGCAGCACCAAAATCCTGCTGTCTCATCCAAGCTTGATTTGCACCTCCATCCCACATACAGATCCTCATCTTTTCCAACACACAGTAAGGCATGCTAGACAACGATGTATGCCAAGGACATAAAAAAAAATAAATGCAAGTTTCATCCTTCTGTGTTCGGGGTTGTTTCAATTTTAAAGGGATACACCTCCAATTATCAGGTCTTGTTTGTGTTTGTGGGAGAGAGGCTGTGTGCATGACAGCCTAATGTTTGGCTTCGTCTGGAGATGTTTTATGAAAGTAGTGCCTCTGAGCCAATCAATGGCCTGCGTTAGACCCAACCACCCCAGGGTGAGTTAATGTAAATGCACTTTATTAACTGTGGAAAAAGAGAATCACACCCCGTGGCTGTGGATCATGTTGTAACATGCTTGTGTTTCCGTGGAAACCCTCCTTTCCTCTGTGGATAACATTGGTACCATCGCTTCATGATTGCGGAAATAATTTCACTCCTTTCGGTATTATGGATTAACTAAGAGCATTACTGTGTGGGTGGAAGTGTGGCATGTTGCTTAGGGAGCAGGGCTTGTAAATCAGAGGTTTCAGGCTTGAGTCCTGGGTGGAGTTCGTCGGTTGTGCCCTTAAGCAAAGTACTTTATCAGAATTGTTTTAGTAAACAACCAGCTGCATAAATATGCTTGAATTGCACAGGTATGCCATTAATATAAGTGAACCTAAAGGCTTCATCTTTGCTGGGGTGTACTCTGCCATCTTGTCTTTCTCACATGTGGTCTTTCCACCCCGACCTCTAGGTGTCGCTATCATTCCAACCTGCGGCTGCCTCTGATGTACCCCCACCCCTACAGCCAGATCACTGTGGAAACGGAGTTCGACAACCCCCTCTACGAGACCGGGGGGGTGAGAGCCCTTTCGTTAACATCCCATCACGACCAGAGGAGCCAAATAATGTACAGGAAGTCATACAGCCAGGAATATGGGCTTCCTCTGGTCACTGTCTCTCTGTCCCTCACAGCCCTACTTAGTCTTTATGCAGCTTCATGAGGGCAGAAAGCAGTACCATCTATACTATCACATAAAATGCCCAGAAACACAACAGCTATATTCACCTAGTAGCCTTATTGCCATTAATACATATGGGCTTTAGAGTTACAGTATGCCCACCTCCTCAGACAGTATACTCACCTTCCCAGTTACCACTACACCACTTCTCACACCACGAAATTGTAATGTAACTGAAATCTTCCCCAATGTGTGAGAAATGATTTGTGTTAGTTGCGTATAGTGCAGCACAGTGGCACAAACCAGAAATGCACCGCATGCACAGATATAATTACATAAGTTAAAAAAATTATATATTTTTTTAAATGTGAATAACATTGATCAACAGTCATGTTAACATAACAAGGATTCAATATCTCTGCACATTTTCATTCCTTATCTAATTTTAACTGTGCGTTGACATCATGAAATCAGAGAAGCATTTACGTTTGTTGTAATTGATATAATTTTCCCCGCATCACTACCCAAGTCTCAATCACAGGATTACACGCACTCATTCTGAATGAAACCAGCAGGAATTTAATGAAGAGGGGAAGCATGGCTGGTGAATCAGATAAATCTGGCCACAGATACAATAAAACATTACGAATAGATATGAAAAGCAATGCAAATGTGAAGCAATGCAAAGAAAATGATTCCTCTGTCTCTTTCTTATCTTTCTTCTCCCTCTCTTTCCTTCTTTCCATCTCTCTTCCTCTTTCACTCTCTCTCTCTCTCTCTCGCTGTATATCTATCTCTTGTTATCTTCTAGGACACAAGGGAATATGAGGTGTCAATATGAATAATCCCTCAACCCTCAAGAGGAAACAATCCCTGACCCAGCCCCCAACCTCTCAAACCCTCCCAAAAAAGGAATCGATGTAAATATCCCTTGAAACCCCCCATTCCTTATATCCAACTGCCCAATGCCCCCCCTCTTCCCCCTCCCCCACCCCCTCCACGCACCTCACCCCCCATTACACCCCACTCATGAGTCTGTCCGCCAGACGCACTACAGCAGCAGCTAGTCATCAGAAGAGCTCATGCAGTTGGGGTCCACAGAGAGAGAGAGTGTGTGAGTGAGAGAGAGAGATAGGGAGCGAGATGGGCTGCATGGAGGACAAAGAGGAGGGGCTTACGTGCACCTTTTACTGGGAGGGGTGGGGCAGGAGGGGGCTAGTGGAGAGCACAGATGGAGAGAAAGAGAGAGCGAGAGACTGGAAAGTAGTGGCGTGAAGTAATCAAAAAAAGGAATATGGAAAAGCGAGTTAGCGATTGGCTGCGAAAGAGGGCAGACATAGCACTCTCAAACGCAGTTTGTTCTTCTTAATCTGTCGGTACCGGCCATTCCCACAGAGCCATAGAGGATAGAGAGAGATTGAGGCGCGAGACGAGACGAAGGTCGCGGCCGCCTGCGCGCGATAGCGCGCCATGACAGAACACTATCGCGCGTGTCCGGTGTGCGTGTGTCTGTTGAGCTAGAGAGCAGCACGGACACTGAGGAAACTTTACAGAGTAGGACAAAACTTTTGTTACTTGTGTATCGCGCAAAGGACACTTGTGCTAGGCCTGACGCGCCGAGAATGAGAGCTAGAAAGAAAGGATGAAAGAACGCAAGAAAGAAAGAGAAAAAGTTGTCTGTCTGTTTCCCCCCACTCTACCTGCCTGCTCTCATTTTTACAGCTTTGTACTTGGACAGTTTTAGTACAGGTTATCTTGTAGTATCTGACTCCTCTACCCCTCCCCATAACACAGCTGAACAGAAAACAGAAGAATCCAGAAGTATTTATTTTGATGTATGTGTGATGTTTTATGCCGAGTAATGTACATTTTCATTTAAAAAAGAGAAAGAAACATGTTACAGATTTCCCTAAATAAATGGTAAAATGAAATAAAAAACAAATAAATCTTTTTAAAAACAGATGTCGTTGTGTTTTACTGTTTTGATGGGAAGTGGTTCAGAATTTACGAGAACAAATTAGTTATACCAGCTAGCCTTGTGTTGAGTTTAAGTTTTATCGAAATAGAACGGGAAAATGAGGAATAATGTCTCAATAACGGTGAGTTGGGGGATTTCAAACTGTTCCGAAACTGGTATTGTAAGTGATGACTGCGGTAAGGCATGACAAAAAGAAAATGTAGCCCATGACATATAAGTGAGTTGCAGAACTGTGAACAATTACAGGTAAGTCTTGAGTCTTGAGAGACACAAACCAGAAAATAAAGAGGGGGTTTTAACTTATGAAGGACAAGTGAAAGTACAGCGCAAATACTGGATAACAGGTGTTTGTATGACTAATGCACCAGACCCATGTTTTTACATAACAGGTTTTATACTTCCCTCTCTGGAAAGTACATGGAATGTAGAAGCTCACAAATACAGCAGAAGCTTGTTTGTCTGTCAAGACGAGTACAGGATGGTTCATTTTAACCTTTTCCACTTCTGAGGTAGAACCAACTAAAACTGGCTTCGAGGGGGGCGTCTTACGTCACGCCACTTGTGAGACATATCTCCACCTACTTATTTGCATAGAAGGCGACAAGGAAAGTGCACCGTGTTTTTGTTGTTTATACCGAGCCTGTACTGCGATAGACGCCCGAAAAATGCAGAAAGTGAGATGCACTAATCCAAAACACAGAGAAATTTTAAGTCAAGCCTTCGCGTATGATTTTTTTAGACAGCAGTAGCGTTAGCTTAGCACGTTACTCTAGTCGACTACACTGGTCTAAGATTGGCTAGCGCTGGATTTTGTTGCGGTCTCTTGCACAATTGTCTTCGGTATCTAACATTTGCTGCAGTCAGGGACAGTTCTGCTTTCACCACGGAGGTTGACGATTCAGCTGAAAGAAAACTGTATAGTTTTTCCATTGCAAGGAGCATCGTGTGAAGTCAGTCTTGCGCCAGCAGGAACATCGGGACGAACCTCAGTACGAGAAGGTGCACCGCTTTCTCATATTCAGCATTATTACCGCCTCCAGTCGAGAACACGGATGAACAAGCGGCGCACATAGCTTGCGTGGATCTCTGACCAGTAAGCTAAACAGGTAAATTGCAGCGTTTCTGTAGTAACTCGTAATTTATATGCTGTCTGTTGCCAACCACACTGATGTAAGACGTCCATGTTAATGTTCGTCGTTTCTCTTAACTGAAAATGAAAGATCCTAAATTCGCCCTAACGACTAGCGTGTCGGTCGTCAAGGTTCTTTGCTCCTGTGCTGGTTGACGCTGAACCTCAAGGCTCGTGTGACATCCGTGGAACAGTCTGTTAAAATATGATGGCCCTTAACTGTACGGTTAGTCAAAACATTTTACGCATTTTTGTCAATAACAACGTGCCCTGTTTTGAACATGGCTCTTTTTTTCTTCCCTCTGTCTTACCTGACAATCTCATGCTTCTCGTGTGTTCTGAACATGTGCTTTCAAATCTGCCCGAACTACATCTTTCCAGTACGTAGTTTTTCACTACAGGTTACTGTGGATAGTCTCACTGCCACTGTCTCACTGAGTCCAGTTAGCGCAAATCTGAATTTTGCTTTACTCGAACCGACACTCAATACCGCTTTGATTTTCTTGACAGCCATTTTCACATTTGCTTAGGGTAGAGAAGGGGGCACTTCTCATGGGCACCATTGCGTCTGGAAGAGAGAACACTCACACAGAGGTAATGATGGATGGGTTTTTTTTTTTACGAGAGGCTAGGCCCGGCTGCATGAATGTTTCATGGGCAAGGGAGAGTTTTTTTTTTTTTTTTTGGGGGGTACATAGGGCATTCATTACTTCACTGTCATAAATGTAATATCATGTTGGTGGGGGGCTTCGAAACACCCCCCCCACCCCCAAGACCTGGGACTGTTGTAAACTCTGTCAGGAAGTCATTGATTGATTTCTTTAATGAAGCAGAAGGATAATGACAATGATGGAGGGACTGAGGGCCCAGACAGGCGTCAGCAACGGCAGCCCCGAAAAAGCTTTATCTCCCAAACACATACTTCACCAGACAAGGTCGCCGCCCCAGAGATCAAACCTCAGCCCGTCCTTAACAGCTTAAGGAGGGAGGCCGAGATAGTGAAGTCGGGCCGTGCTCGCCGACTTCCAGAGTATTTAAATGCCAACGCATTATTTTATTCATTGCAAAGAAATGCGTAAATCATCTTGTTTTTTTTTTTTGGCTTGGGTAGTGAAGATTGTGATCTGAATGGTGTGACACTTTAGAGTATGAACTCCTGGTTTTGTCTATATGATGGTCAGTATTATTATTATTATTATTATTATTATTATTATTGTAAGTAGTAGTGCGATCAATGGTAGCTGTATTAAATATGTAAGATAATGTTACCTTTAGTTTCTTGTTTAGTTCATGTCGCATCATCAGTAGGTGCTGATTTTACGCAGCTGTCTGACCAGCCTTCGGGCCTACACCTGTTGGATGGTCGTTGGATGGTTCCAGCTGCTCTTGCCCACAGATAGTGGCAAGGCAGGGGCCACCAACTCTCTTTCAGGTCCTGCACCAGTTCCTGTCTGTATTATCTCAGGCCTGGTCCTTCTGTTATCTGCGTGTGGCGGATCCTTCTGCCACCTGTAAACCCTAAAGGTACATTTCTGATTGGAGCTTAACTTATAGGGGATTGTACTATAGTCCGCTCCCTTCTCCTCCTATTCCTTCCTTCTTCTTCTCCCTCTTCTACTTCTTGTTCCTCCTCCTCTTCTCCTTGTTCCCCCTCTCTTCCTCCTCCAAAAACATCTCGTGGAAGAGAGGGTGTGAACAGCTGTAGTCACCCTGACGGTAGAGCTCCATCATGGTGCATCTTTTTTTTTTTTTTTACGAGAGGCTAGGCCCGGCTGCATGAATGTTTCATGGGCAAGGGAGAGTTTTTTTTTTTTTTTTTTTTTGGGGTACATAGGGCATTCATTACTTCACTGTCATAAATGTATTATCATGTTGGTGGGGGGGCTTGAACACCCACCCCCACCCCCAAGACCTGGGACTGTTGTAAACTCTGTCAGGAAGTCATTGATTGATTTCTTTAATGAAGCAGAAGGATAATGACAATGATGGAGGGACTGAGGGCCCAGACAGGCGTCAGCAACGGCAGCCCCCGAAAAAAGCTTTATCTCCCAAACACATACTTCACCAGACGAGGTCTCAGCCCTAGAGATCATACCTCAGCCCGTCCTTAACAGCTTAAGGAGGAGGCCGAGATAGTGAAGTCGGGCCGTGCTCGCCGACTTCCAGAGTATTTAAATGCCAACGCATTATTTTATTCATTGCAAAGAAATGCGTAAATCATCTTGTTTTTTTTTGGCTTGGGTAGTGAAGATTGTGATCCGAATGGTGTGACACTTTAGAGTACGAACTCCTGGTTTTGTCTATATGATGGTCAGTATTATTATATTATTATTATTATTATTATTATTGTAAGTAGTCGTGCGATCAATGGTAGCTGTATTAAATATGTAAGATAATGTTACCTTTAGTTTCTTGTTTTAGTTCATGTCGCATCATCAGTAGGTGCTGATTTTACGCAGCTGTCTGACCAGCCTTCGGGCCTACACCTGTTGGATGGTCGTTGGATGGTTCCAGCTGCTCTTGCCCACAGATAGTGGCAAGGCAGGGGCCACCAACTCTCTTTCAGGTCCTGCACCAGTTCCTGTCTGTATTATCTCAGGCCTGGTCCTTCTGTTATCTGCGTGTGGCGGATCCTTCTGCCACCTGTAAACCCTAAAGGTACATTTCTGATTGGAGCTTAACTTATAGGGGATTGTACTATAGTCCGCTCCCTTCTCCTCCTATTCCTTCCTTCTTCTTCTCCCTCTTCTACTTCTTGTTCCTCCTCCTCTTCTCCTTGTTCCCCCTCTCTTCCTCCTCCAAAAACATCTCGTGGAAGAGAGGGTGTGAACAGCTGTAGTCACCCTGACGGTAGAGCTCCATCATGGTGCATCTTTTTTTTTTTTTTTTAAATGGCTGTGCTAATTTTTCCAGCATTTCTGAGAGAGTTCCCCTGCTTGTTTTTGGGAAAGGTGTCAAATTACCCTTTAACATATGGCACCCAAGGGAACTACTGTTTAGAACAGAGACATTGTAGCTTTTTTTATTACTGGGGAAGTACAGCTATTACTCACCCTAAAGCCCCTGCAACCATAAAGTGACATTGTTTTCTTTGTTTAACTAAACACGCTGTTTGACCGTTACAATGTAATTCAATGTAACACTCTGTCCGTGTGTGTCTAAATAGAGAGCACCAATAGCAAGGACTTCATCAACTGTTCTGCATGTCTCATACGGAAGTAAAGCACAATAATTCAACAAATATGACCACAGAAATGATCTGAAGATAGGTTGCCTCTATACTCCATAACATGTTCAGTAAACAGTGACTCCCTGAGCAAAGAAAAAATGTGAGACTTTTTTTTACAGAGAGGGGTGAGAAAAACAGGCAGCACATTATTGTGCTCCATGTGGGATTTGAACTTCCTGCCCTCTGACCGTAACCTTCAGTGTGACTCTGCCCTTTCAGCGTCTTCCTTGGAATGTCAGAGGAACTGTGTCAATGTTGTCTTGGAATTTAAGAGAATTGTGGTGCAAAGCCGGCCTGGGGTAACCGCTGTCTCACAGGGCAGAGGTGGGCTCTTCGAATCACATTCAATTCAGATACAATCTGTGGGAAACTTCAAACAATGGGCACGAGACTTTAGTTCCAGTAAGTTAGTTTTTTTTTTTGTGTGCACTGCAGGTATATTTTTCAGGTTGTGATTAATAATTTTCCAAATTTAATTTAAAAAAATGCACAAAGCCGTGCCAAAGCAGTGGTAAGGCTGTCATCCCATTTCCTTTACTGTCTTGGCAAGGAGCCTCACAAACTGCTGTCTCCATTGTGCCATAACACGCCTAACACAGCGGATGTCTCTGGTAAATACAACAATAAGTTACCACTTCTGAGTAATCAGGGTCTTGTGTGGGAAGGCTTCCTGCCTTGAAGCAGCTCTTTAGAGTCTGAAAATTCTCTTGGTGTTCTTCTGTAATAAATGCAGATATGGGAAAAATCTGAGGGCACCAGTAAGCTTGCAGGCAGCCTATGCCAAAAAAATCAATGCATGTTTTCCAGACAATCTGTCAGAGATTGAGCATCTTTGAGTGGAGACTGGTGAGGAATGGCTAAATGCATTTTGGGTTTTATTCCTATCAGTTATCCTGGCCCTGTTGAACTGAAAGCCTGATTGTCTTTTTTTAAACATGCGGGGGGAAAAAAGGTTTAATTGAAGTATGTGATCCTGTTTTAGGGCTGAGAGGAAAGTGACTGCTTGTGTGACTGCCCGGTGTCACACTGATGATGTGACACCAGTCACATCGCTTGTGCCATTGGAGAAGCACAAAGTCAATATACTTTCAGTCCAAAAACCTGTTGGCCCACAACTGGCCATGAGAGGGCAGTAGAGAGAAACAAGCACATTTACAGTGTGAGTTACTCAAAGGCCATATATAACATTATGGTTTTACTTCAAATGGGGAGCCGTGTCATCATCGTGGGACATGGGACAGTGAGTCACAGTGCAGGACTGTGTCCCTAAATGAATGACATCTGGTCACTGTATCTGGCTTCTTTGCATGACTGACCCAGGCAGTCGTGTTGTATACTAATTAAGGAGGTCAACTTGTAAGATGTTGTTTTTGTAGCAAAGCACCAAATCACTCCAGATGTATTACTTGCTCAGTGAAAGTGCTAAAAATGAACACCCACACAAGGCACGTAGGTACTGCAATAATGAAACTGCTGCTATGGTTTATACTTTGTAGGATATGCCTTCAGGGTATTATGGGAAATGTAGTTCCCTTGCTTTGTACCTGTTTGATGGCTGGGTGCTGAGATTCAAATTGGTTGGGGTGGCTGGTGTGAGCCATGGCCCTGTATTCTGGCCCTCCTACAACAATTTCCTCCAAGTTATGACATAAACTCTTGCATTATAGATATAATATAGCTATTCTGTTTGTAAAGTTACCAAGGAAATTAGGGGGGCGGTACTTTTCTGACTAGCTCTGTGAATCACTACGTCACCACTCTGCTTCAATTTCAGAACTGTTTCTTTGGTTAAAATCATCAAGTCAGTTTGGCTGGAGTGGGCCTTGGCCAGTATACCACCACAACCACATAGTAGGTAACCTCACCTGTTAAGCTCATACATTAGATCAACTACTGAGCCCCATCAGTCAAAACTTCACATCTGGAGTGGGTCTTTAAGGAGAAAGCCTTGGTGCTAACCCTTGGTTGTGTACTTGTTGAATGCCGCATTTTAGGAGGCGTTATGTTCATTTTAAATGTTTTTTTAAGCGACTCTGTCGCTAAGGTGTCAGCGCAGAATGTGCCACCCTTCCAACCTCTTGGCCCGCATTGCAGCTTCCTGTAGAGATGCAGATCGGTCGCTCTATCTCTCCTATCACCCCCCGCTTCCCTTGCTCCTCCTCTGCCTCCTGCCTCCCACTCATGTTCTGTACTCATTTTGCCTTTTGCTATCTTTTATTATCTTTGCACAGGTTATTTTTTTATTTTTATCTGTATGGTTGTGTTTCTGGCATGGTTGTCTCTGTGTTTTTTTTTCTTTTTTTCACAGTCTGTGACTCACATGCTTTTGTGTGCATGTTTTGCAGTTCTGTTTGTGCTAGATCTCCCAGCTTTTGTGTTATCATGTGGTCTCTTGCGCTAGGTCAGTGGTTTATGAACATCTAAGGGCAATGTTTGAACTTCAAAGTGCAGTATGCAGCTCGACTCCTTTCACGCTTTTTGCGTCTCTCTCTCTCCCACTCACCCTTTCTTCTTTGTGTTTTTACACCTTAATGCACTTAAAAAAGTCTCTGGGTGTTATAAAAAAACTTTTTTTTGCCATTTCTGAGTTTGATTTGAGATTCGTGCATGGACAGCTTGCATCATCAGTTGTGTACTGTCACTGTTTCAAAGCTCTGTGATTAATAAAGTTTATTCAAAACATGATAATGGCCAAAATGTATTTCATGGAGTATTAAATCAGTATTTGTATTTCCTGATTTTTCAGAGAACAAGAATGAAACTATCATGTGTTTCTGCCAATTGGCTAAAGGGGAGTGGCCTGGTCGCAGCCATTGTGAATTCGAGCTTGTTCAACTTAAGATTTGTGCTTATGAAATAAAAAATAACTGCTCTAAATTTGGCTGAAGGGGTGGTAGGGTTTTAGTGAACCCATTTCTATTACTGTTACTCTGGGCAGCACTTGGTGTAATAAATACCCATACAGCACAGAATAAGTGCTGTTGGACATCCTGCCTGTAGCAGAATTGGATGACTCGGTTATAAAGCGCCGGAGAGGAAGTTGAGATATCAAGAGGGAAATAGGCCCCTGGGTGTTTTAGTTGAGAGAGGAAACTCAGTTTCTCACACCTTTGTTTTTTCTTACATTTTATCGCTTAGATCTGTGCCTTTGGCAGGAGTGTGAGGGTTTTCCTGGCTGCTGGGGCGTCTTTAGTTTCAGTTGTGTTGTTTGCTCCATGTGCAGTTGGTGCGGATGCACTGCTGTCGAACGCTGCAGTGTGAAACCGTATCTTCCCTAGCTGTCTGCGCTGGGCCCGTAATTTAGTGTTTGTGGTGACTGAGCGATCGAACTGCGTCTCGAGGGAGCTCGCCGCACTTACCGCAGGGTTTGAGTGATCCGAGGTCCAGCAGGGCCCAATATTCACGCTGCTTCATTTCTTTCCATATTTGAATAAGCAGGCATGTTTGCATACACAAACACAAGCATGTACGCACATTCATATAGACACCAGCAGACACATACACATGCACTAGCATGCGCATGCAAACACGTACACACACATACTCAAATCCAATCATGCACATACTTGCACACATATATGTATGTACACTAGCAAGCAAATGCATGCACAAGGATGCATGCAAAAGTATACACACATACATATACACAAGTATAGATGCAGGCATGAGCATGCGCACACACACACACACACAGGCATGCATACATAAACGCCTACACAAGCTTTCTCCCACGTACACAAGCATGCAAACCCCATAAAATTATGCCTACATGCAGCTACACACACACACAACACACAAACATATGTCCCACATTCTCATGAGGTCATACTGTATTTCATGTTTTTTTTTCATCATGGGAAAATATAGCTGGTTGTAGTTTGAAGGCCCAGTTGACTCATTTTGACATTTTTCATCTAAGTGTGATGTCCCATATTGAGAAAATGGTGTTGCGCAAAGATCCCAGTCTGAAAATTGACATTTCAGTGAAAATATGAGTACTTCGG
Source organism: Albula goreensis (assembly GCA_022829145.1). Taxonomy (NCBI): domain Eukaryota; kingdom Metazoa; phylum Chordata; class Actinopteri; order Albuliformes; family Albulidae; genus Albula; species Albula goreensis. The sequence goes on from CM040741.1 coordinate 66,061,359, forward strand.
GTGGCTAATTTTCCCAGAACAATTCCCTTAACAAAGTGTCATGATGCATGTTTTTTTTTTCCATATTTCACAGATATGATAACATTGCAAGCCTGTCTGTAAAGTTACTGAGCTAAGTAAGAGGGTATTATTTCTCCAGCTAAGTTCAATTAACTCTTGTGTCACTGTTCTGCTTCTGCTTTCTGGAGTGTCTTTTTTTGAGAAAACCAGGAAGTAAAATTGGTCTTTTATGCTTTGGCTTTCTGCACCAGCAGTAAGATAGACCTTGAGAACATGTGACTCACATGCTTCTCCCAGGCTCCTATCCATGCTCGGGTGACTGGTGGTCAAAACTCCTGAGGCTCTTACGAGGGCCCACTGTAGAATGAATGCCAAGCGTTTCTTCTTCTTCTTCTTGTTCAGTCAGATGGATATGCCGGTCTGTCTGACGAATGTTGTCGCACACTATAGGCCGGCCAGGCTGCCATAGAGTTTCCGTGCCACTGGCATCTCCTCCATCCAAATGTTTTATCTGTCTGCCTTTTTCTGTGTTTTCGAAGAGTTTTAGGCTGGGGTCTGCTGCAAAGTCCAGTGTGACAAAAGTGTGATTTATCTTCCCATTCCCTCTCTCTCTCTCCCCCTCTCTCACCATTTCTCTCTCTCTCTCTCTCCCTCTTTCCCCTTGTCTCCCTCTCTCCCCATTTCTCTTTTCCTTCTCTCCTTCCCTACAGTCCGGTATGATTCCCTGGGTACTCCGAGCTCAGCCCCGCCCCCTTTCGCTCCCGTGCTGAGGCACACACACGCACGCGCGCACAGGGATGCGTATCTCGGCCCGGCGCGCCCTGTGGGTGGTCCTGACCCTGCTGGGGGCCTGGGCGATGATCCGGCTCTGCCAGCTGGTGCTGGAGTGCCCAGGCCGGAGCAGGGCGACCCGGGGGACCGTGTCGGTGTTGGTGCGGGACCGCCGGCGCACGGAGTACCGCTACGGCCAGGACGCCCCGCTGGTCTTCGTGGGCGGGGTGCCTCGCTCGGGCACCACCCTGATGAGGGCCATGCTGGACGCGCACCCGGAGATCCGCTGCGGCGAGGAGACGCGGGTGATCCCCAGACTGCTGGCGCTGAGGCAGGCCTGGGCCCGACCCAGCCCAGAGAGGCAGCGGCTGGAGGAGGCCGGCGTCAGCCAGGAGGTGCTGGACTCGGCCGTCTCCGCCTTCCTGCTGGAGGTCATCGCCCGGCACGGAGAGCCCGCCCCTCTGCTCTGCAACAAGGACCCCTTCACTCTCAAGAGCGCCCTCTACCTGTCACAGATATTCCCCAAGTGAGCCTCGTCGCTTGTGATAGCCAGCACTGAACCTGTGCTTCTGTCTTTTATGGCCTCCATCTCCATCTCTGCCCTTCACTCCCATGGCCCTCTCTCCTTTTCCCTCTCCTTCCTACTTTCTGTTTCTTCCTCTCTCTCTTTTGCTCCCTTTCTCAATTCCACTCTCTTTCTCTCCCTTGTTCTCTCACTCCACTCTCTGTCTCTCTTTCTCCCTCTTTCTTGTGCTTCCTTTTCCTCCCTCTCCCTCTTTCCCTTTCCTCATTCATCCTCTCAACCTCTTGCTCTTTTTCCCTTTTACCTCCATCTCTCTCACTACCTCCCAAAAATGAATCTGTCTGCTGCCCCTCTCTCCTCTGATGGATTCGGCATGTGGGGCCTGTTGTTTCACCGTGTGCAGCACTGAAGGTGAAGCAGAGTAACCCTCTTGTCAGGGTGTGCCTTCACCCCTCAGCATAGCTGAACAACAAAGGGTGTTCTCATAGCTCATGCTCAAGAGGCTAGAACAGCAAAGTAGTGTAAAGGTTATAGAGCTGGGCTGACTACCCAGAGGCTGCAGGTTTAACTCCTGGGCACAGCACTGCCCTCATGCTCTGGAGCAAAGGTGCCTCACCTCGCTTGCTTCAGTAAATATCCAGTTGTATAACCGGTTAGTGTGTAAAGATGTAAAATTTATACACTAGATACAAAAAAGTCACTCTGGATAAGGGCGTCTGCTGAAGGCCTAATGTAAAGGAGTAGTCGAGCAGGAGCACTCCAGATAAACAGAATTCCTTTAAAGTTACCTATCTGAGCACAAACACGTGAGTGGTGCTACCTGCAGGGGGTTCTTAGGCAACCTTATGGAATTCTGGTTATTTGGAGGACGGCTGCTTGCTCAAACTCGATCAGCCCTGTCTGGACTTCTTCTGGGCTGAGCCACAGGAGGTCAGTGGTATTCTTTGTTTTGTTGTTTAACATGAAAGCGCGGCAATTACTCTAATAATATTTTTAAAGAATTAATGCAGGAACACATAAAGACAAAAACAGGCTGTTCACTTCATCTAAGTCTCCTGATTTATCTGCAGTCATATCAGCATGTAGCCTGGACTTGAGCGTTCAAAGGGTTTCTTTTATGCTTTTTCAAAAAAAAAAACTCATAAAAAGTACAGGAATGTAAAATGGGTAACAAACCACTATTTAAAGGAACGGTGCCATTAAATGTCATTTTATGGCCATGTAATTTGTTGACATTATATTTAATCTCTGACCCCTTCCCCCTCCCTCTCCGTCTCTCTCTTTCTTGTCTTTATTTTTTGAAGTGGAAGGTGGCTGTAATCATGCAGGACTGCATAGTGTTGTGAAAGCATTGCTTTTCTTTGTATGGCTTGCTGCGATAGCTCAATAAAGGTGGATTTTCTCTCTCTCTCTATCTCTCTTTCTCTCCATCTATGTTTATTGCTCAAGGGGAGTGCTATCTGGGAATGCTACTTGTGAGATCATGATTTGATTGACTTGGATTGTTTTTTTTTTCTTCTTTTTTCCCCTCTGACTGTTAATTGAATAATTGTTTTGGTTTTGTTTGCTTTGGTGTCTTTCTGTTTCATAGTCATCTATGATCTCTTGTGTGGCAGGGTTTACTGGAAAATAAAGGATTGTTAAAACTGTCTTTTTCCTTCCCTCCCTCTCTGTCACCCCACCCCCATCTGCTGCCCTGTCATCCCCCTCTCACTCCATCTTGCCCTCTGTTTCTCTCTCTTCTTCTCTCTGTCCTTTCCCCCAGCTCTAAGTTCCTGCTGATGCTGCGGGACGGTCGGGCAGCGGTGCACTCCATGATCTCGCGGCGGGTGACCATCGCGGGCTTCGACCTGTCCAGCTACAGGGACTGCCTGTCCAAGTGGAGCCGGGCGGTGGAGTCCATGCTGGCCCAGTGCCAACAGGTGGGGCCGGAGCGCTGCCTGACGGTGCGGTACGAGAGCCTGGTGCTGCAGCCGCGTGCCACTCTGGAGGGGGTGCTGCGCTTCCTGGAGGTACCCTGGCATGAGGGTGTGCTTCACCATGAGGAGGCTATTGGCCAGCCCGGGGGCGTGTCCCTGTCCCGGTGAGAGAGAGAGAGAGCGAGAGAGTGTGTGTGTGTGTGTGCGTGTGCGCGCATACATTCATGTATCTTTTGTGTGTGTGTGTGTGTGTGTGTGTGTGTGCGCGCATGTGTGTGTGTTTGTCTGTGTGCGTGCATGTGTGCATACATTCATGTACCTTTTCGTGTGTGAGTGTGAATGTGAGTTTGAGTGTGTGAGTGTGTGTGCATTTGTTCATGTGTGTGCGCGTGTTTGTGTGTGTTTCTGTATGTGTGTGAGTGTGTGTGTGTGTATGTGCCCATGTGCGTGTGCACGTGCATGCGTGTGAGTGTTTTTGCATGTGTGTATGTGTCTGTGTGTGTGTGTGTGTGCGCATGCATGCATGTATCTGTTTGTGTGTGTGTGTGTGTGTGTGTGCACGTGAGGGAGTGGGTGTCTGTGTCTGTGTGAATTCAAAGTGTGGCAATACCTGACCAAAAAAATGTAGCTCATGGCCGCTGAGTTGACGCTGAAAGTTGACAATTTAAAATTGCTGAGGCAGTGAATGCAGGCATTCCTGATAACAGTCTGTGATACTGCTGCATTACACACTCTCACATTATCTGCTTTTTGTGTGAAAAATGAAACTGATTCATTGGAAAATTATAACAAACACTGAAAATGGGAAAATGCAGATAATTATTACAAAATCAATAATTGTATATATATGTATATATATGCATATTCCTTTGCGTAATCTTATTGAATATTTCTGATCTAAGAGGAGACTTTTTTATGAGGTTTATCTCATTGTGGCCTCTGTACCATGGAACGTGTCTGACTCAGTTTTGTGGTCTCACTAGCAATAAAGTAGTCTGATAAACCAATGCAATTTAAGACAGAAAAAAGCAAAACGTGAAGATGCGTCTTTCTTGTTCTCTTCTCTCTCTTCTCTCTCTCCCTCTCACTCTTCCCCACCTCCCCCTCTCTCTCTCTCTCTCTCTCTCTCTCCTCTGTCTTTCCCTCTCACTCTTCCCCACCCCCCATTCCTCATCACTCTCTCTCTCTCTCAGGATCGAGCGTTCCACGGATCAGGTGATCAAGCCCGTGAATCTGGAGGCCCTGACGCGCTGGGTGGGCCATATCCCAGCTGACGTGCTGGCGGACATGGCTGAAATCGCCCCCATGCTGAGCAGGCTGGGATACAACCCCAACGCCAACCCTCCCCAGTACGGCCAGCCTGACCCCTCTGTGGTCAACAACACCGAGAGGGTAACCACTTATCACAAATACCTGCGCTTGCTTTGCATTCACAATAGTCTTTGAACCCAGGCTGCCGTTTTTATTATTGACTTCATTGTCCCCTTAGGGAAGATTTGTGCCAGCAAAGTCACATTTAAGACATCACAAACAACGTGAATGCTGTAAAAAAACAACACACACACAAAGGTACAAAACAGACCCAGTGCAAACAGTATAATCTCAATGACACAATGTACACACTGTTCCATACAACAGATTAATGGGTGTTAGCCATACCACCGGTCCTGCTAATGTGGTATAATGCTAACAATGAATAAATAAGTCAGAGAGGTATCAAAACACAGCCATCAGAGAAATTACTGTGGCAGTGATTAACACTTCTGCAGGTTGAATGATCCTGATTCAGGCAAAGGAGTTTTCTCACACACACACACACACACACACACGGTCTCAAGTCTGAATGACACGCGGCCGACTTTCAACAAATACAAATAGAAATGAAGTGAAACACATCGGTCAGTAAACCGACCGATGTGTTTACCGAATGAAACTTTCTGTTTGGGATTAAATCATTAGCGTCACCATCTGCAGCTTCGCTTGTCCCGCTCTCCATTTCCGCCAGCAGGTTGACTTCCGTGCCGGCCGCAGACTCTACCGAGGCAATAGACCAGATCTTATGAAATAGGCTACAAAGCACATTTAAAGACGCATCAAGCTAAATGCATATTTGAGGTGGTTAAATTATTATCTATGGTGAAAGTGAAAAAGACGATAATATCGTCATACTCATGATATCATGCAGCCCTGCTTGGTATAGTGTGTACATGTGTGTCATGGGTTTAAATGCCTTAATCCTTAGATCTGCGTGTGTTGATTTGTTGTGATCGGTTATGAAATATTGATTGCGCTCTGAGATAGCTGTATGTCTTGGCATGCGAGGCTGTTCTGCAGTACTGTACCACTGTTATACAGAGTAAGCTCTCACAATGTAAGTTACTATGGAGCACAACAATACAGTGTTATACAAAGGCCACGACACAATGCAATTGTTTCTGTATGACCCTATTTTTGAGTTACCTAAGTTTTGATATTTGATAATGACTTATGAATGATTTATTTTTAGTTGAAAATTAGAAACAGTCATGTTTCTAATTTTCAAGACATGACCAAATCATTCAGGTCATGACCAAATTTCTGTTGAATGAAATTGTCGATTTAATGTAACAAATTAAATAGAAATGATAGAAAAGTTTCAAAACAGTGCCCACACAGTACAAGCAGTTTCCCAGTATTAAATTAAAAGGCTTCTCATTAGACAACACCCTCGTTTTTACAATCAACCAGCCTTTCAGAAGAACACTTCAAGGTTTTTTGCATTTCTCAGATAGCCTCCTGAACTTTTATTTTAGTCATGACCTTCTCAATCACCAGATCTGAACCTTGTTGATGAGCAGAATATTTCACCACAGTGAAAACAAGTGCATTTGCAACACTTTTTTTTTGCACCCGCAGTAAGCGATAGGTCAGTAGGCAGCCAGCCACAGTCTGAACACCACATGTGGGAGTGCTGTACGTGTCCTCCATAAACAGATGGAAAGCCCCATATCTGCCCCCAATACAGAGCCTAAAATACATCAGGCTACAAGTAAATTACACACTGAGATCAGTTCTGTGCAAGGAAGGGCAGCAGGTGTTATGTGTGTGTTTGTGTGTGTGTGTGTGTGTGTATGTGTGTGTGTGTGTGTGTATGTGTGTGTGAGTGTGTATGTGTGTGTGTGAGTGTGTATATGTGTGTTTGTGTGTGAGTGTGTGTGTGAACAGGCTGGCTTTTATTTTGTCACCAGAGCTTTTACAAGACTGATTGACAGGCCTAACTCGTTACAGAAAGTTCAGGTGTGGGCAGGTGTGAAACTTTGCGGTCCGTTGATTTTTTTTTTTTTTTTTGACGCAGTTTGTTTTTTGTGCATCCGCCAGAACGCTTGTGCTGGGTTTCATATTCAAATGGTTTCTGTTTCTCATTTAGGGAAAACAACAAAAAAAAAATGAAGTGAATTTGAAGTGTTGCTATGGAGCATTATGTGGTCTCATGTATGGTCCATGTTGAATGGTAAGTCAGCTGTAGGAAATGTTCCAGGTCCAGAAGGGCAGCCCAGGGTGTAGAGACAGATGTAAAAACACAGGAACAGATGGTCTGCGTCGGTTATTACACCTGATGTATTTCTCTCTTTGATCATTCCTCCCTCTCACTTTGCAGGTACTGAAGGGAGACTTCAAAACCCCTGCCAGTTTGAAAGGACAGCCAGCGGTAAGTGTGTGGGAATTAATTAAAGGTTTCCTGTGTTGCGTCAGCCGTCTTAGGCCACATTATTGTGCCATATCCCCCACACACCCAGTGTTTGACCACTGCTTCATATGCCAGAGCTTCTATCGAATTGGGGTAAGGGGAACTTCTATATTCAAAGCTCATCTTAACTGAACATGAACTTTCCAGAACTGGATTTGTTAATGAAACAATGGACACACATGACCTGTCAATATAAAAGGGGTACTCCACCCAGGAGTCACAATCTGGTACTTCTGTCTTGCCCTCAGAATAACTGGTGTGACAAGTATTTCTTGCGTTGAAACCAAACGTAGTTGATGATGGTAATTAAGGCGTAAATGATGGTTTGGAGTCTTATTGCATCTGATTTCATTTTCATCTTATTATGTCATCTCACCTGTAAGCTCCTTTAACTTTTCTGAATCAGTTTTGTACAATGGGGAAAATGGGAGCAGGTGAACTACAGGTGACATCATTAGTTGGTCGGGATTTTGTTCATCACAATTTGTTTGTTGTTTTCTCTGAGGTCTCAATGTCTCAGTGTTGACAATACCTCCTGTTTATTGATTTGATGTCAATGTAGACAGCAAATATTGATAACAAACAAAAGTCACTATTTTGATTCATAGTGCACTGTGTTGACATGATAAGCAAAATGGTACAGTGACATTGGTTGAACTATCACTTTAAACAAAAGCATGCGGACCTGTTTTTGAATATGGGTGTGTGTGCCATAAGCCAGCTCTGCTTCTGTCTCGCTCACTTAGGTATTCCTGAATGGCTCTGATACAGAGGGGTGAATGGCCAATGGCAGACCAGCGGCCCTAAAAACAGACCTACGTCACAGCCTGGGCCGTGCCACCTCGGCGGGCTGCACACCAACGCTCCCAGCACCAGGCTGCCCGCGCAACAAGCCACCTACCTGCAAGCGGTCACCCCCCAGTCACGTGCGAAAGGGTGGAACGTTCCAGAGACTGTTACACTGTTTTGTTTCTGACATTTGTGTTTGAGCACTGCGGTCTTTCAAGGTGATTCATTCATCAACAAACCTCTTTTCGCCGCCCCCTCCCTTTCCTGTTGTGTTCGACCACCCATTATATCGTTGTATGGCATGTGTTGACTACAGTGGGGAGTGTGTACTTGACCGTAGAGTTTTGGATTGCACTATAGTGTAGGCTGAACTAACCTGACAAGTCCTTAACACAGCTCGACTTAACACCCCCTCTCCCAACACCTCTACACACTCCATCGCCTAACCTCCCTTTTCCATTCTTCTGTACTAGCTCTGTTAAGTAGGAGTGCCTGTGAGTGAAACTGGGAGAATCTTTTGGTGCAGCCATCTCGATGGAAACAAGTGCAGTTTGCTTTTAACTCGGAGATAGAACAAAGCCAATTGAGCTTGACATGCTGTGTGCCCGTAATGCGTGCGAATCTCATGGGCAGTTGGCACGGAAGGAAACACATCTGCTAACGGGCAACCCTCCTTTTCCCCTTGTTTAAGGGTGGGGGGGAAGAAAAGTGGAACAATGACCCTCAGTGTAGACAAAACGGTCTGTATGTTTACACAACCTCTCTCCTGCTGGTTCCCCTTCTAGCCCGAGCCTGGCCGTCTTGTCAGTTTAGAAAAAAAAAAAAAAAGTTCTTGAAAAGCACTGGAAGTCATTTTTTATTCTCACCACCAATAACCACAAACGTCCGTCTCTTATTTTTTGTTGAGGATGGGAGGAAATGTAATTCGTTTGCCATTTTATGGTCTTGTGGCATAACGTGTGGTGATTTTTTTAAAATATAGAATTCAATTTAGAATTAAATTTACATGTATATGCAAGTTAGTTCTGGAGACATGACAAGAAGTCAAACATTCAAAATACACTGCCTCCCTTTCTATTTAAATGTAAAAACTGTATTTCTTTTGATACATAATACATGATTAATGTGGTAGGACTTGTCCCATTGACACAAGAATAATCCGTATAATTATTGTGTTACAGTGAATTGAAACATGCTGAGGCCAACATATGGGTTGCCTACATTACAGAAAATAAAACAATAGAGAAGTCTGTGGTCACACCGCATACTGTTATAGGGAATGTGCCAGCAAGATGATGTGACCCGACCATCTCTGGCAGTCTTCATCTGATTCACTTTTTTCACAAAATACTTGATTGTTTAATATCGTAAATATTACCAACTATTGTGGATTGCTGTTGTTTCTCTGTAAGTAATCTACATGAACATGAATTTTAATTTCTTCTTTACAAAAAAAAAGACAGCAATAGTGGGAACAAGCAGATACATTCTTTTTTTTAAGCAAGTAAAAAACTGTGCCCCACCTACACCAGCCACTGTTTTTGAACTCTTAACCTGTTTTGTTACTTGTACCTCTGAATTTTTTGTGCATTCTGTGTATGCTTGTCCCATTGCCAAAAGAAACCTTCTGTCAGTTTTTTTTTTTGGGGAGGGCAAAGGTTAGCATGCAGCAGCTGAGCAGCACAACCAAACTACACAACCGTCACACCAGCAGACTGCATTTACTGTGCAGCTGGTGCAGGTAGACATGAATGCACCCTGTCGATCAGAGGAGTTCGGTAGTGTTGCATGCCTGTGACTTTCTGCTCTTCGTTGTGGAGGGAATGTGAGGGGAACCCCCCCTGGACAGTAGGGAAAACATTCCAAATGAGACCAGCCCTCCCCAGACGATGCTATAGTCAATCATGTGCCCCCCTGTGGGAATCCAGGCCAAACCATGGAGTACAGCAGTGCACTGAGAATGAGGTTTCAGGTTGGTCCACCACACAGTCCCCATAAACTTAACATCAGTATCTTGACATGTGATGATGGGGGGTTTTTGGGGAGTCTATGTTGACTGAATTGGCCTGTGATCCAGAATACAGAAGGAGATTTTTTTTCCCCATGTTTCCCCATTCACAAAAATGCCAGCTTGGCCATCCTTGGACCTACAGCAACAAAAGGAAGGCCAGATTAAATGCACAAGGAAACTGTGTGAAGAACATGTGTGTGTGTGTTTGTGTGTGTATGTGTATGTGTGTGTGTGTGTGTGTGTGCGCACATGTGTGTCCATGAAAGAGAGGGAGCGAAATCAGTCATCAGGGCTTTATACATATTGTTTACTTGTTACTTGCTCACTGGTTCACTCGTGAAACACATCCATTAAAATGTGATTTTTTTAATGTACAACAGACTTTGATGTTTTTTTTTGCTCTCCTTTCATTTACAACTCAACAAACCAGTGCTTGTGGGCAGAGTTTCAGTCTGGGTTTAGGGCAAAGCATAGCACTGAGATTGCCCTTCTCAAGGTCGTAATGACCTACTTTTAGTTAGTGACTCAGGCCACGTCAGAATTCTCATCCTTCCAGATCTTGCAGCTGCCTTTGACACTGTCTGCCATAGCTACCTCTTAACTTGCCTTGAAACATTATTTGGTTTTACTGGCACACCACTTTCCTGGTTTAAATCAAATCTCAGCAAGAAAACAGTGTTTCTCCATAGGTAACCTTGGGTCTCCCCAGTCACCTCTTTCTAAGACTTCTGCCTTTCCTTTTCATCATTCACATTCTCCCTCTTGGTAACGTAACATGTCAACACAGCCTCAACTTACACTGCTATGCAGATGATACACAAATCTACATTCACACAAAGCCCTCTCACACTTTACCACCCTCCAACCTGGTTGACTGCCTAAATGATGTAAATAGTTGGAAGATGCATAATTACCTCAAACTTAACCATGATAAGACTGAAGCTATTCTCATTGCCTCCCCTTACACTGTTCAGACTTGCCCCTCTCAACTTATCTGTTCCTTGTTTTTGTTACATCAACTACTGTTGAGGTGAATAATCTCGGAGTCATAATTGACTCTACCCTCTCTTTTAACACACACATCAAAAGCATCACCAGAGCAGCCTTCTTTCAACAAAAAAATATTTCCAGGCTTCGTCCCTCTCTTACATCATCCGACGCTGAGACTCTTATCCACGCCTTTATCACCTCCAGGTTGGGCAACTGTAATGCCCTTTGCCTTTATTTCAGCTAAGAGACTAGATAGGTTATAGTATATTGATTTGATTGTACAGTGTCCTTGGGTGTTTTGAAAGGCACTTACAAATAAAATGTATTATTATTATTATCAAAACATAATCTATAACAAACCAAAAAAATGTCTTTAAAAAGCATGAAAAGAGAAGCAAAGACACTATGGCAGCAGAGAAAAAAAATCACCTACAGTTGCAGAACATTGAAAAGCCGAGATATGATTTAACTATAATCAACCAAACCACGTCACTTGATAGGTATGCTGCAGAACCACGTAGAACAGTGTAGCATTGTCTCTACAGCAAACCGTACCTAACTGCTATCATATAGGACTGTTCCATGTGGAATGTTTTGTTCCCATTCAGGAGTGTAAACCTGTATTGCTTGGTTTTTAAAACAGAACCAGCACCCTTTTCAACCACATAAACCGCACATTTAATTATTCAGTATTGTTTTTGGGTTAGGCAAACGTGGCTCAGTAATCACTCGAAATAAAAATTGTTATGTTTTTCATTAAGAGTAATTTGAGATAAATGTGCGTTGAATGATAGCTTTTTGTTTGTTTGACTAACGGGCTTGCACACAACTGTTTTGTTATGAAAAGAACTTCTGTTGTAGTTCATGTGCCCAGTTTTGACAGATGTGGCACTTGTCATGTGACCATTTAGAAAGCATAATAGCCAATCACAAAGCGGTTGCTATGTTGCGGCAAGCTATCCCTCCCACTCATCAGTTTACCGGTTTCAACAGGCGAAAGTACAGGAATTGGGCCGTTTCCTAGGTGATGGTATACGTCTGCTGTGGCGCAGCCTGAAAAACAGCCATTGTGTAATGAAATAATGATAGCATATTGCGTTAGATATACAGTGATATCTACCTGCCCCCCAAGCTACGTAGCTATCTACCTGAAAACTCATTTGATAACCCCAGAATAGCTCGCAACACACATTTTATCGATATGACTTGTTTTACTTACACAGCTGAGGTAATTTACAATTTGTTCACTATGTTGGCTACGACTTTCTAGCTGTTGCTAGAAAACGTCACTACCTTCTTGTATAGCTAATTGTCAAGTTAATTTCATTCGACGATTCAGCTGACCACCCATATTTTTCTGGAAATTAAACTGCGCGATGACTGCCACACAGCTGCTTTTCAGTTCCCTCCTTTCATTTTCTGCTTCCGCGCTTCAGGAAAACACATTTCCTGACATAATGCTTATATCTTTAAAACGAGTGCCTTAAGTCCTTCATCTTAATGCACCCTTCTATGTGAATATTCCTGATTTCTTTAGTGTGTCAAATTGTGGTAAAATGCGTAGACTTATTGAAAGACGCAGTTTATAGTCCCTCTTGGGCGGAGCGGCGGAGGGATATGTGAGCATTGTGGTATAAAAACCACAGCCCTTTGTTGAGCTGGGAATATGTTTCCTGAATAGAGCGGAGGCTGGTGTACATTCCTGGTGTAAAAGAAAAACAAAATAATCTGTAAGTATTTGTGAATAATACTTGTTATTCTTTAGATATTTTTATATCACAGTTTTGTTGTGGTAACCCTTTTTGAAAGAGTTGAAAGCAATGTTCCTTGTCGTCGAAAAAGCGAACTAGCAAGCGCACCCTAATGTCAGGGTTAACAGTTTGGTCAGCTAGGACACTAAACGATAACTTGGGCATTTTTGTCAAAATACATAGTTAAAATGTTTAAGAAAACGTTCAATGGGAGTTTGAGGGTGAAGTTGAGGCTCAGTCTCGTTTATAATACTCATAGATATAAATACCTCAGTAGTGGTTAGTGTAGCTGTCTTTATTTCCTAACAGAAACATAACTTCAGGTAAAATATATCTACAGACATATTAACGATGTTTTTTGTTGTTGTATGAGTGTGCTGGAAAACAGTTCGATATCCGGAAACTAGTAGTTTCTTCGCCAAACGGCCAGATAGCGAGTTGGTTAGCGAACGTTAGCTGGTTGGCTAACGAAAACAAAAGGCTGAACGACTAGCAACCAGCTCGTAAAGAAACTCGTCCTATTTCATTCATGTAGAAATTTGTTAAATGTTTCCGAGTTAAAACTCGGTATTTGCTTTGTATGTATGCAGTCATTTTACCGTTATTTTTTAGGGTGTTTTACCCGCTAGTCAATAGATGTTTTTTTTTTGTTTTTTTTTTTCTCTTCCAAAATGGACGTAGCGGTGGCTGTAGTCCAGCTCAGGCGTCCAATCTGCTGCTACTGTATTGTCAGCCGGTTACTGCTCGAACTGGGAGGGGCTAGACGCCATTACATCGTTATGAGTCCCCGCCTTGCTGTGCAGCTGAAGGGGAGGGGAGTTGTTGCTTGAACGGGTTTCTTGTTTTGCTTTGACAGCTGCCAGATCCTCTGTACTCCCTTGAGATCCATAGCAGCTCCTATTCAACATGGGGTGTTTCCGCATATTAGGGGCCAAGTCCTAATAATAACAATGCTGTTAACGAATACCGTCAAAGGGGACTGGTCTGAATTACTGAGTTTTTATGGGGCAGAATAGTATAATTTTAATATTAACCCTGGCTAACTGCCAAACTAGTGGTTCTGTATGCTGGGAATCTTGTTCAAATAATTCACATGAATTTGACTCCCATTTTGTGGCTAGCAGAAGTCAAGTCATTATTGCATTAAGTCAGATTTCAGAGCTTGATTAACTTTGTCAACTCTTCCCCTAGTGTGACAATGCAGATCTTCGTGAAGACCCTCACCGGCAAAACCATCACCCTGGAGGTGGAGCCCAGTGACACCATTGAGAATGTCAAAGCCAAGATCCAGGACAAGGAAGGCATTCCCCCAGACCAGCAGAGGCTGATCTTCGCTGGCAAGCAGCTGGAGGATGGTCGCACCCTTTCCGACTACAACATCCAGAAAGAATCAACCCTTCACCTGGTCCTCCGTCTGAGGGGAGGTATGCAGATCTTCGTGAAGACCCTCACTGGCAAAACCATCACCCTGGAGGTGGAGCCCAGTGACACCATTGAGAACGTCAAAGCCAAGATCCAGGACAAGGAAGGCATTCCCCCAGACCAGCAGAGGCTGATCTTCGCTGGCAAGCAGCTGGAGGATGGTCGCACCCTTTCCGACTACAACATCCAGAAAGAATCAACCCTTCACCTGGTCCTCCGTCTGAGGGGAGGTATGCAGATCTTCGTGAAGACCCTCACTGGCAAAACCATCACCCTGGAAGTTGAGCCCAGTGACACCATTGAGAACGTCAAAGCCAAGATCCAGGACAAGGAAGGCATTCCCCAGACCAGCAGAGGCTGATCTTCGCTGGCAAGCAGCTGGAGGATGGTCGCACCCTTTCCGACTACAACATCCAGAAAGAATCAACCCTTCACCTGGTCCTCCGTCTGAGGGGAGGTATGCAGATCTTCGTGAAGACCCTCACTGGCAAAACCATCACCCTGGAGGTGGAGCCCAGTGACACCATTGAGAACGTCAAAGCCAAGATCCAGGACAAGGAAGGCATTCCCCCAGACCAGCAGAGGCTGATCTTCGCTGGCAAGCAGCTGGAGGATGGTCGCACCCTGTCCGACTACAACATCCAAAAGGAGTCGACCCTTCACCTGGTTCTCCGCCTTCGTGGTGGAAACTAAGTTCAGTTCTGCACTTGTCTGTCTGTCCCCATTGTTAAACACAACCCCCCCCTCCCCCCCCGAAAAGTGTTTTCAATTGAATAAAGTTCAAGCATTCCGCAATTTGGGTCTGTGTTCCTTATTAAATTATATATATAATTTTTGAAGCTGGTTCAGAGTGATTCCATTCTGTAATGCAAGGCAGTGCTTTGTCCTACAAACTGATTCCTGAGAACTGCTATCCTCCACCTTCCATGTGACATGAGGGCTGTTCCCCACTGAGCTGAAACACAACTTGTTCCAAAGTACATGTGTTTAAGGCATACTGATGTAATATTTCCAGTATCTGCTTTAGGGCTGGCAGAGTACCCATTAATAACCTGACATTAACCTCTCATGTACCATACCTGCATGAAAAGTCAATGCATCACTGGTTCTGGCAATGCACACGTGTGCTATGCTTTGGATAGATATGGGAGCCCCAAAGATAAGGGTGTCTATCTCCAGTCCTGGAGGGCTGCAGTGCCTTGGGTTTTTGTGGTCAGTTCAGGCCACTGAAAATGCTTTTAAACTAATCATCACAAACCAGCAGACACTTCAGCCCTCTGCGATCTCAATTTGACACCGCTGCTTGAAATGGTGAGAGCTGAATGTGGTTAAAGGCTTTGCAACTGTACAGAGCAGATACTGTTTTTTTTCTTCCTGGCTTGATCTATTTCAAGCACTGTCATTGCGACATGCCACATCTACAGATGACTATAGCAAGTGTTCACAAATGCTCAGAAACATCACTGCTTTCTTTGTCTGATAGCCTGCCTTTGCATTACAAGTTGTCCTGCAAGAAAAACAAGGAAAAGCAGTATCATAGACATGAAAAGGACAAGCATGCGGCATGTATTCCTGGAAGGCAAGGGTTTCCTGTCTGTTAAAACATTATTATGTATTCTGCAATTTTGGGCTGTACAACAACAGCATTCATGTGTTTTTTAAAAGAATCAAACACTGCTCTGAAGTGGAAGATATAAATAAGTCAACATACAACAACAGTACTATGTGCTACGTAATAAAATTACAAAAAGTGGCAATAAAAATTCCTGAAGTGTCTGGAGTCAGGCCCTTCAACACTGTTTCATGCATGTAGGCTTTGGTGAAAACCCAGTGCATAATGTTTGAATTCCAAAAGCTACCACAAGATGTCGCTGTTGTACTGTGTTCTTCGCGAAGTTCTGCGCTGTTACGAATGTCACCATTGAGACTTTGCAAGTTGCCGTTTTCAGCTTGAGATGCCTGCTGTAAATGAGAAAATGAAAATCTCACATGGGCCTGCTTCCTTGCATGGCAGGTCCCAGCATCTTACACCCATATGGGTTCTAACAAAAAACAAAGGTTCCTTCATGTTGTCAGTTACTCTGTGAACAAAAAAACATAAATGTGTCACCATCTAGCTTGAGTCTAAATTCCTATGGTGTACAGTTGGACAGCAAGTAGGATACTTATCCAGTACACTTAGCCTGTCTGCACAATCATGATTAAAATGTATTGTTGTACAATCTAAATTTTAAGAACACAATCCCAATGTACAGAAAAATGAGTTACTTTTCCATTAAATATTTGTAAATAATGTACATTCTGTACTCATTAGTCTTGTCAGTCATCTGTTTTCATTGCTACAGTGGTTCATAAAAACTATTTTAAAAGTGTGTTCCCCTGGAGGCTCCTTTCAGCAGGTCCTTGAAGAGGAAACTTACTGACCGAATTACTGCCGCTGGATTCACTCGTTTGGTAACAGCATATCACAGTACATCAACATGGAACTGTCACTGTCACTGCTACACTCAGTCAGCTTGTCACTTCTGTGGTTCCACCTTTACAATCCAAATACTATGTTGAACTTTTGGCATTCTGACATTTTCTTTGTAAATTGCTGTGAGACAAACCCAAATAGGACCCCACCAAGAGTAGACTACAGAGCCTACCCACCAACAGTTTCATCGTGGTTTTAAGGCAAAAGACAATAAACATTGACCATGTTTGAAAATTAAGATTCATGATTTAAAAACCATTTGAATGAGGTCTGTTCCACTTCCTGCACTGCACTCATTTTGCTGCAAGTAAAAGACAGTCATATCTTGATGGAACCTGTGGACTGTCATTGGTACAAGTGCTCATAATTGAAGTGACATTTTAAATAAGGCATGCATCATGACTGCTGTCTATGTTTCATATGAAGTTTAATTACACCTTATGAACTATTATTGATGAAAACGTTTTTTTTTTTCCAAAAGCATTTTGGCCACCTTACAGGCTAGTGGCAAAGGTGCTTAACAGCAACCCAAAAGGATTGTGGGTAAAGCCCCAGTCTAGCCACAACACCAGCAATGCTTCTGTTGTGCCCTTGAGCAAGGCAATTGCTCTTGGTGGAGATTTGCCCCTGGTCAGCCTCATCAACTGTATTTGGATAACAGTATCAGCTAAATAACTGTAATGTGATACTTTCAGATTTCTCTTTTTGGCACTTTTTCGGAAACAAGGCTGAACACCACTAATTTATATTCTTAAATGCCAAAAAACGCCAATAAAAGAATTTATTAAAACACAATTAATGAAGCACGCCAAAGATCAGAGAACTTAGGCAAGCCCACGTCTCTCCAGGATACTACGGTGTAGCCTGATAGCTTCCGATCTGACAAGGCACCTCTCTGTCTCGCTCTTCAGAATCATAATCCTTGCTTGATTAATCGACTCTTTCCTGATTTTTTTCAACGTATTGCCTAAATTAAAGCGTTGTGATCGTGACAACCGCACCTACTGAATCCTGTTATTGACGTGTGTGTGCTCCTAGACGGCAGCAGGCCGTGTGATGTGGGACAGCTGCCAACGTCTAAAGCGCGTCTATGCGTACAAACCATGCCTTTTATAAGTAAAAAAGGGCAGGTCGTGGAGATTTCACACCACGGTCATCTGAGCAGCCTTGAATGGGTGCCGTAAGATGGTCATGTGTTTTTGGCGTTGAAAGGAAGCACATTTTAAGCCTTTAGATCCGCTACTTCCGTGAATAAAGCTGCGGACATCTCCAAAATATCGGAACCGTTTTGTGGTCCGCGTTAGACTTAATCGGGGGATGCCGAGAGACCTGAATTACTTTTAGTGCACGCAATCGCTGTCCTCTTCTTCCATTACGTCTGTGAATGCGTCAGAGATTGGATTTGTTCTGGGCATTTTGTGATCGTTTGAGTATGTTTGATGGTTGATTACATTTTCATGAGTAACTAAAGTATGATTCCTGCTTCATCTTCAGAAATTTCGATTTTCTCCGGGGTTTCTGATTTAATGGGATGTTTTGCCAGGTTCTTTGGGGGTTTAAGCAGCCTTTATTGGTTGGCCTTGTTCACTCGTTCAGGACAAACCTTTTCACTGATCCACATTACTTTGGTTGGGGCTCTGTCAACATTTGTCCTTACACCTGAATAAGAGTGCTACTATTTTTCTCTACAATAACGGCTTGGCAAGTTAATTTTCTTGATTGCTGAACACACCAAATTGTGTCAGCGAGGACAAAAATGAACAACTGTGTGAAACTGTGAGTCAAAGTTAAGGACAAATGTAGCTTGAATCCTGCCATTTTTGCACAATTGTTTCTCTGCTCTCTGCTCACAAGGCCTGATTGACACAGCCAACATTGCATTGAACTTAATCATATTTAAGGCAGTAAGTCCTTACCCAGAAAAACCTGCAGCAGTTACAATTTCAGACATTGTCAGTTAGTACAGTAGGACATCTACAGAAACATTTTAGGTAAAGCACATTGCCCAACGGTAAGGTGGCAGTGACCTACCTGGAGATTAAACCTGTGAACTCTGAGCAATAAAATTTATTTTATTTAATACAGGTCCCCAAAATTGTTATACACTGTTGTTCCTATATACCATACATGATCTATCAAATACCAGGGTCAAGCTGTGCAGTAACTATACTACAGTTATTCATTGCTGCCATGCTACTGCAATTGTCGTGAATTTTAGACCGTGGCAAATGTGTGTGAAAAGTAGGTACTGTTTCAAGCAAAAATGACTGTAGATGAATGAACGGTTGAGTTTCATTTAATAATATAACGAATCATTTGGTTCAGAATTTGTTCTGCCACATGTACAGTGTAGAGTAGGTATGATGGCAGTAAACTAAAGCGAGTACTGTGTCTAAGTGAGTCTTCATGTGTAAGCATGACTTTTTCAGTTCACGCTTCACCGAAAAATTTCAAGGTTATTGACTGAGATATTTTATG
The DNA here is from genome assembly GCA_022829145.1 of Albula goreensis. Lineage (NCBI taxonomy): Eukaryota > Metazoa > Chordata > Actinopteri > Albuliformes > Albulidae > Albula > Albula goreensis. The sequence continues at coordinate 66,080,216 of CM040741.1, forward strand.
TCAATCATTTAAAAAAAAACAGCATTTGCTTGATTAAAATGCTTGGGTCCAAGAATAATCTCCATATGGCTACATTTTGTGTGTTTTTGAATGTACTCTTATGGTCAGTTACAACATGATAGCCATAAAGATAACAAATGTGTTATCTCAAACTTGTTTACACTCATCAACCTGTAAAGAATGTTTGAATGATTTCTGTACAAAGTGCGCTATCTGCGTTTTCTGTATCTTGGGAAACCAAGAACTGAGTTGGCACAAGTAAGCTTTGAAAAAATGATACAACCCAATCGTAAAGTCCGGAATTAAGCAGGTTAATGAGCAATGGTGCAAATTAAAGGAAAGGTTATCAGGAGTATACTGAGGAGAGACAAACAGATTAGATTATGCTGACTTCAGAGAGCAGGAAAAGCAGGAAAATGCATACTGGCCCATGCCTGATGTCCATCTTTGTCCATAATGTCACTGTGCAGAGCTGGCCGGCGCGCCTCCCCGGGGCCCAGGGGGCCCGGAGGCTGCCTATATCCATGAGATGAGATGAGTCATCAGATTAGTTAGGTTAAAATATGAATTAGATTCTGGATCAAAAGTCCTCAAAGTTTTCTGTTTGTAGGATGTTTCAACGTTTTATGTTCGTTGATTCAAAAGCTTTTTTTCGTGTTGTTGCTTTTATTTTTCCATTCACTCATTTTTTTATTTGATTAAAAATGATTATTTGATTAAAAATGAGTAGCAAATTATTTGGCTAATATCGTGCAAAGTCTTAGTTCAACATTAAAACAGTATTTTGACAGTGTTTGCTTGCCGAAAAACTACTGCTCTTCTATAGAATCTTTACTTCTTCTTCTTAATATTATTATTATTCCTGGTTCTTCCGGACGTATCTCCCCGAACCTTTGCAAAATAGGTTGCTTGTAACAAGATTCATTTTTAAACTATAACGTTTAAAAACGCCTCCATTGACTTCACATAGGTGGAATAATGTTGCTATATAAAACAATTATAACTGGCTGCAATTTTAAAGTAGTTGAAAAAACTATCCATAGAATACAGCATGCTTGCCGGTTAGCTACCTTACCGGACTTGACATTTTGAAATAACTTTCCTGATATAATGACACTGCAATGCTGGTCAGGTATAATGATCTTCAATGACAATTTCAGGTTTTGAACAGAAAGTTCTGCTGTTCTTTGACTGCTTCTAACTCTTCCTGCTACTATATTCTTAGTTCTTAGTAGTTATTTTTATACAAGGTAAAATGACGTTAGACCCAATGTGTGAGCTGTTGTAAACTGTTGACAGTTGTATAGCGGTGATGTTATGGACTCAGCAGTTGCTTGTGTCAAAAATGTAGTATGTGTGCTTGTGGCCCCGCTGTTGCGGGCATGAGATTTATTGATGTGCCCCGCCCCGTGATTTGTTCCGCTAGTGGTGCAGAGTACCAGTATTTTGACAGTGAAATACAGTTTGGCATCTAACCTTGCAAAATAGTAACAAAGTGCCGGTGAATAGATATAAACAGGGTGTATACAATATATACTGTGTAAATTATGGAGTAGACATAACAGTTGTGAGATAGATAAGTGCAGAGATGAACAGGTTACATAAGTATACAGTATGTACAGGGAAAATACAGTAGGCACAGTGGAGTTAACTAAACGAAAGGTACATTTTAGAGTCCAGGCTTCAGGGGCCAGTGCTGTGAAGCTGAGTTTAAAAAGGATACAGCTTCAGGAGAGAAGCTATACCTGAGTCTGTTGTTGTGGGAGCAGTGGCTCCTGTAGGCTCTTCCAGATGGCAGTAGGGCAAAAAGGTGTGTAATCTGTGGTTGGGGTGAAAGGTGTCCTTTAAGATGCCTCTGGCCCTACACAGACATCTCTGGCGATGAAAGCGATCTGGGTGCCAGTGCTGTGCTGGGCAATCTTGACTACCCGTTGTAGTGCCTTCTGGTCAATGATGGAGCAGCCGCTGTACCAAACTGGGATGCAGGTTGCCAGGATGCCCTCAATGGTGCAGCGGTAGAAGTTAGCAAGGATCTGAGGGGCCAGGTGAGCCTTCCTCAGTCTCCGGAGGACACAGAGGCACTGTTGTGCCTTATTGACCAGCGTAGAGGAGTTGAGTGACCAAGAGAGATACTCAGAGATGTGAACCCTCAGGAACCTGAAGCTGGACACGTGCTGCACCTCAGCCCTGTTAATGTGAATGGGGGTATGGTCGCACCTTCTCCTTATTCTGAATTCCACAATGAGCCCCTCGGTCTTCTTGGTGTTGAGGACCAGGCTGTTGTTGTCACACTACAGCGCTAAGTTCTGGACCTCCTCCCTATACTCGCTTTGACCGGGACAACAATGAACCAGCCACCAAGGCATACCCCTACTGGAATGACAATTTGGGCTTTAAAGACCCCAGTAATGTCTTCTCTGCCATGGATTGTGTAGGATCAAAAAAAAAAAAAAAACTGTAGCCCATGTACTAGACCAGGTAACTACTTCTAGCACAACTCTTCAGCGTGGTATATGAGTTTATTAGTGAAATCACCTGTTTCAATGCACAGGTAGCACAAACAAATCCTTGGCAGCACTTTTACTCTTTTATTCTATGGCGGAGTATTCCACCTCAAATACCTCATTCACCAGGAATGAAAATACCTGCGCAAACTGCAAACGATCGTGCAGTGTCTACAACTACATATCCCAGAAGTCCATGGTCGGGGGAGGTGCCGTCACACAGAATGGCTACCTCTAATCAAGAAGCTGATGGGCTCTGTATAAAGCGAGCCTTATCTGTAAGAAGCTGGACTTTAAAATCAGTCCCAGGTGCTGCAGTTATGTATGATCTGCTAGTTCAGCAAAGCTAGGCGGTATTTCACTCATTGACTTCTTTTGCAATTCGAATTGTGGCGACTAGCCGCTACCTTCTGGACAACTAGGCAACGCTTGTTTTGTTCGCTTTGTTTGTTTTGTTAAACGGGGCTTTACCTGTCCCAATTGATTACTGTGCACTTTCCATCTAACTGTCAATCTGTACACTACATAGGCTACACTATGCCAATTTCCAAATCGAAGGTAGCAGTCGGACTAGCAATCGCAGGGATTTTGACAGTTGCTTTTGGGACTGTTCTAGTATTTGTGGGACCGATAATAATCGACGATCAGATAGTTAAGGTGAGTGATGTCCTCGAATCAGACACAGTTAAACTAAGTTTCTGTGGAAAACACCGGTGCAGTTTTCTAGTCTGTAGCCTATGCTTCAGTCGTCCACGGCTGTAACTGCAATGGTTGAGTATAACAATTCAACCCAAATTAATTTGCTCTCTTTCTTGGTTTCCATCAAAGATACGCTGTCATTTCAGCGATCATGCATGTAATCTGTTCAAAGAGACGCTGTCATAATTTCACTTATAATACATGCAAGGCATCTAGGTGCCAATATAGTTTCATTCAACTCTGTTTTAGTTCATCCACAGGTGCTCCTCGATAAACTTAAAGAAGTTTTTTATTCTGTTTTGTGACGAATTCACAATTGTTGAGAAAAACTCAGCAAGGTCCAAATCATATTCATGTTATCTTTCTAGCTCTGCGGTATTTGCTTTTAATGATAAACTCAAGTGTGCGGTGTGTAATTGCAACCATAGAAATGTTTGAATAACTGTGTTATGGTGATAAGTATGGACGGAAAATAGTAACGTAGAGAAGAAAGTGTAAATATTATGTATGAGAATGTTTTATATTCTATTTGAAAACATCGTGTGCTTGTCCACATTAATGATCATAGATATTCTAATTTCCAGTTTTATTTCGGATGCGTAATTTTCAAGGTATAGTTTCGTAAGTAGAATATCATTTACAACCGGGCAGTTGTATAACTGCCAACCTACTTATTGTAAGTTGCGCTCTCCGTACATATGTCGGGGGAAAAAAAAACATTACGCAGAACACGAGCGCTCACAAAGCCTGACTGCACGAGAGTGCATTTAAAATATGCAACGTTAGAACTTCTAACGGCCTTGGTGTCGTTTTTTATTTATTAACTTATTTCTATTTTTGGTGGGTCGGGGGTGCCCTTTCGCATTCTTAAGATTTTATGTCATAGAACCATGTGTGGTTCTAAGTTGTTTGTTAATGGTTCTGTACACTACCAAAGACTGTTCCTCTGCGAATGCAAACAAAGATTCCCTGAAGAACATTTTTTTCTGACAGATATAATGCATAATAACTAAGAAAACAGCACAGCTAAGAAACTAAGAAAACTGCTCAAGGCTATCTCAGTGACATGGCAGATGCCTTTAGAGGCTCTTGGAGCTTGGTTCATGGCATAGATAAATTCTCCATGGTGCTGTCTGAATGTTTCGCCCTGTTGGTCTTTGATGAAAGGGCAAGAGATTGCAAGGTGGAGGTTGGCTCCTGCGTTATTGATCTGAGTCTGAAACATGGTTTTGTGGGAAAATTCAATCCTTTTAAGATTCATGTGTAGGTCCTACTAAGTGTGGACTGGAGAATGAGTAAGTACAGGTATACGGCTGCGCACATATTCAGTAGCGCTGTGACCAGTATGTTTGTGTCTGTTTTCACAAGGACCACTGCTGCTCTGCCACCCCCACACCACTTCCCCTCTCCTCCCTCCCCCCCCTTACACTTTGTTCTTTCCAGAATGTGGAGATCAACCCGAAGAATGAGTTATCCTACACTATGTGGAAGGACATCCCGGTGCCATTCTTCATGTCAGTGTATTTCTTCCATGTGCTCAACCCCAGCGAGATCCTGCTTGGAGAGAAGCCAATGCTGGAACAGAGGGGACCATACGTTTACAAGTAAGGGTCATGGCCCTCTGTACCCCTCCAAGGGGCCATACACCAGCACATCACTGTGTTTTTCATACATGTATGTGTGCACACAGACACGCATTCATAGGCGTCTTCCCTAGGAGGCTGTCCATTGTGAGAGAGTGCAGAGTCAGATAGTGCACGGTTGGGGCTTGAGGGTTCCATCCAGAATACATGGCTGCTTTTGGATTTATTGTATGGCTTAGGGATGTCTTCGCTGTGGAGCAAACCCTAGCCGCCCAACAAAAACTCTGATTTAGTACTTCCATGAGAGGTGAACATTTGCTTCCCTGATTCCACATTCTTGGTATAAATGAATAAATACGTCTGTAGTGACTGGAGAACGCGGTTTCATGAAGCCCATAATATTCAGAGGTACAAAGAGCTGTCTGTCCTCAGCTTGTTAGCCAGGCATGACACGATTGCTCAAATTAATCGTGTGAATGTAGTCATGTTCTTCTGCATTGTAAGGTAGTCTGGATAAGACCATCTGCTAAATGTTGAATATAATGTGTACAGGGTGTCAGTATAGTAGAATGGTCATCAGACTGGTCTTGTAACTCTGAGGTTGCGGGTTTTATTCCTGGCTGTGGCACTGCTGTTATGCAAAGTATGTTACCTAGAATTGCTGCAGTAAATATCCAGCTGTATAAATGGTTAGTATGTAAAAATGCTATGGCTACAATGTAATGTGTGTATGATTTGATTTGACTTGTCTGTGTGTTGGAAAGGCGTGTGTGTGAATCTGTCTGTAATGTGGCTCCAGCACTCTGAGTCACACAGTCTGTCATTCCACAGAGCTGTGTTCCCTGTTTGCACATCAAAGCGAATGTGGACAACAGTACTTTGAAAAAGAGTGTTTTGTTTGTCCGGGCACTTGCATTATAATGGCAGCAGTGATAGTTTTCCAAAGGGCCGTTGAACATTAGCTCTGTCCATGGAATTCACATGCTGAAGTTCGCCAGTTTTCAAACATAGTCACCCTAGTGCTTGTGTAATAGTGGTTGTAGGCAATGTAATCGCTGCAGTAGAAGGTATAACAGAGTCTTGACAAATAGAATGTGCCTAGTATTTAATGCCATTCTTGGAATAAACATGACTGATGTGTCATCTATTGGCTGTGAGCCTAGCTGTGTGAAGGTGAAGTAAAAGAAGTGTTTTTCGACATAACGGGCTGAGGTCTTGCGGAAACAGCGGAATACTTATGTCACTTCCTGATGACACCTGCATCATGTTTCAGTCCCGTGACATTGTTCAGTCTGTACAATGTTAAACTCTGTCTGTTTATTACGTCAGAGTTCATCTGCTTCTTGTTTTCTCCATTCTAAATATTCAAAAAAGTTGTGCACAAGTGGTATTTTTTTAAAAAACAAAAACATTTCCAGATAAATTGATGACATCCCCAAATGCCGTATCTTGCAGAAAGTCTTTATAAAACAAATGATAAAATAAGGGTTAGGTTTTGGACAGTGGAAAACTGATTTTTAGCTTCTGCCAGACTTTAGCTTCTCTCTGCTGTGTGGTAATTTCACCAGTCTAACCCAGCAGACGTACAGGACCAAGTGCGTGTGTATGACTCTGAGGTTCGGCTGTGCATGGCGAGGTTGGGGGGGGTGAGGGAGGGATAGTTCAATGGCCGACCTTGAGCCAGACCCGACAGCTGTGTGTATGTGGAAGCTGAGTGCATAGGGTCTATATGTTACATATAACCCCCTTGACCTCCACCCCTCCCTTCTGAAGGATCACATAGCATGTATTCTTCTCTCTCTGGTTTTGTGGCTAAAGTATGGCCTGCACATTTTACATACATTTTTGGAGTGGGACTGGTGGTGGGCAGTATGCTCCTGTTGGAGCCTCCTGTGTTTCACTACAAGTTAGTACCCCATATGACCCCCCCATCCTCCTTTTGGGTTGGGGGTGGGGGATATGAGGGTCTTTTCAATGGTAAATTAGTGTTCTTCATCTCCTATGGATGTCAGTAGAATCTAATTGTACTGCTGGCTTGATGAAGAGAGCCGTGGACAAGACGTTTGGATTGAGGGGTTCAAGGTAGGGGGGCTTTTGAAATAAGGCAGCAGACATGTTCATCTTTATATACAATGCATATTTTCCCCCGACCCTGCCACACCCCCAAAATTGCCCTCTGCAGCCCACCAGCCCCCTTCTGCAGCTGGCCTCGTGCCAGGGCACTAGCTCCATTGCAACCTGAAGCCAGCACATGACAAAAGTGTCAGGGAATATAACCCAGATGCAAATTCCTGTTCGCCCCGGCCCCCCCATTTGTCTTTTCCCCTTCAAAAAGGAAACAACATAAATTCTCTTTTATACATTTTTTAAATCTTTCACTGGAAAGTAAAGTCTCTCGTCATGATTGTTTCCCCCCTGCTCCTCTCTCTCTGTCTCTGTGTTCCAGACACACGCTATGTTCCCTGCTAATGCTAATCCAACATACTTTTCCTGACCTACTTTTCTTTCCCCTTTCCCCTCTGCCGTGAAGATTTGTGTGTGTGTTTGCGGCCTCCCCTCCTGCTGTGGGCCCCTGATCTGGGTTTTGCTCTGTATCTCTGCTCACCAATCATGTGGAAGCTCTACCCACCCAGTTAAAATGTAGAACATTTTGTAATTGGGGGGAGTATGGACCACATTAGTCAAATTTGGGGGGGAGGGGTGCAGTAATTCCAATAATGCCCGCCCCCAATCTGGCCCCGCCCCCACCCTTAGTCCCAAGACGCAGAGGACTGACGTTAATTAATTTAAAATGTTCTCCATGTCACTCAAACCCCTGGATGCACTTAGCACTCCATTAAAAACAGATCTTTATTTGTTTGTTCTTTTTAATTGTCTCCCGCAGTTAAGACATCGCTTGGAAATGTTGAAGGCCACTGTTGCTCTGTGTTGGGAGTTGGACTGCTTGTTTGTTTGCATGAGTATTGGAGGATAAGCCTTGGAAGAAATTGTTGGAATTTGTTTCTGGTTTGTTCTCCACGCGAGGCTAATGGTGAGCGTAGAACTGGCATGACAGGCCGGAGTGATCAGTCCACATGTTTGTTGCCTTGTTTGTTGTTGTTTTTCTTTTCAAGGAAGAAATGTTTGTCTTTGAAATGCTCGGTGGCAATTCCTCCTTTTGTTTTGTTGTCCTTTGCTAAAAAATAAAGTCTGTATAATAGTCAGAGTAATCAACATAGCATAGACAAGTAACACATTTATAAACAATAATTTATACAATTATACAATTTATAATAAAGTAATAAACATAATATAACATCCAAGCAGTGATATCCAGGTCTCTACAGAACTAAATGAAATGACCTGAAAATAAATGAATGAATAAATAAATTAATAAATAAATAAAAGGAACTGAAAAGACTGTATCTTGGCATAGGCTGTGGTGAAGTCAGCTTTCTGGGCTGCTGACGGGCAATTCCACAGTCCTAGGTTTGCCAGTTTGAATCTGTGGTGGTTGGGTTGCTTGGTTGGATCTCCTGAAAGGGGTAGAGAGCACTGAGGAATAGAGGAAGGAAGGAAACGCATGACGAGCTGAGGGGTGTCTGGAGAGAGTGGTGAGCCTCTGGCTTAGGTTGAATGCTAATTTGACAATTGACAACAAATTAACAAACTGCTACTGTAGAAAAAGAAAAAATCCCTTTGGAAATATGGTCCTTATACCTTCGTGAGTTGATGCAATAAATGCAGATTTAAGTCTTTATTTTGGTGACAACAGATATATTTATTATAATAGAGAAACTCATGGGTGTCCTCTCCAAGTACAGAGACAAAAAAGACACCAACTACCTAGTCACACAGACACTTAAACCCAACACATTTGTGGGCAAATGGCTGAGACCATATAGTAGGTTGTTGACACCTTGAATATCTTTCCTGTTCACGCAAGACCCCCATCCATCAACATAGAGGACAGGATCTGTATTGAAGCTGGGAAATGATCTTCACACCCTGGTCCCCTGCTCCCTTTAGCACCCCAACATGACATTATGCTAATGATCTGCCCTATCATTTAATAGGTCTTATGTAAACAGGAACTTACAGCATGAAAAAGACACATGTTGTTTCCCAACAGCTACTGCTTCAAACACGCAGTTGAAACTCAACAATTAACGAGACGATAAACGATAAGAAGCAAGCTAGCACAAATGATAGAAAAGGTACTTATCCGGAACCTGCAAGTCACTTCTTTCCTGCAACGCTGACAAGATGCACACACTGACCAACATAATCAGTCAAATAGTTTGAAAAGGCAGCTGAAGGGTGCAGGCCTTCCCACCTCGCCATCACCACAGCCCCCTACCCCCATCTGTCCATTTGTCTGTCCGTCAGTACCCCTCTTGTCATGTGCCATCACACAGCTGGGAGGCCAGATGACTGCTAGCTGCAAGCACATTCCAAAAATACACATGGAAGCACGCATTCTGCTGACCATGCTGGTGGGAAGATGTCTGTATAGTTCCTCAAAATCTGTTTGTAAAGTTCCATCAAGTGTAGAACAGGGATGTTTCTTTGTTTTGAGGTTTGTGTTAAAAAAAAAAAAGGTTGAAACTGAAAAGTGCTTTTCTGCTACCATGTTCAGATAAGTGTACATCATCAATCTCAAATTTCAGTTCCTGAATGGTTGTTTAGCTGTAGTGTATGGTCAGTTTGGCGCATTTTCTTACACGTTTTTACAGCATTTGGTGCGTTTCCTGAAACAATAAATTAAGCCAGTTCACACAGATTGTTCCTAAGGACTACATTAGCTGTTTCAGATTGTGATCGAATCGAAACAACAAAACCTCCCAGTCACAGCAGCCCTACTAGATTGGAGATTGAGATCCCTGATGTACATTTTAAACTTTGCCTCTGTTCTATCACAATATGCAGTTGCTCAACCATCTCTTGCCTTCTTTGGTATGCAGAAGTTTGGTGCACTGTTATAATGCGTAGGTATCACTTTGACTCCTTTGAGGCCTCATTGAGTGTTTGAACCCCCCCCAGAGAATTTGGATCCCCATCCAGGAGCACTTGTCCACATCCTTCCCCTCCCCTGAACAACGTTTTGTCTTTCTGTTCCAGGGAGTACCGTCAGAAGGACAACATCACGTTCCACGCCAACAAGACGGTGTCATACCGCGAGTACCGCCAGTATCACTTCATGAGGAACATGTCTGTGGGCAACGAGTCCGACGTGGTCACCATCCCCAATATGCTGGTTCTGGTACGAGGAGCTAAAACGTGCCCATTAAATAACATGCCACAATTAGCATCCGCAGCTTTTGAATGAAGGCAGGAAGCAATTCCTGTTGGGGGCAACATACACTTCCTGTGTGTCAGGCTGCTAGCCCAGATAACAGTCCCCCGAGTTCAAATCACTGAATTCCCATGCAAATTCCCTTTGAGGTATCCTCAGCGTAGCGTAGCTCCTTCTGCATGGTAAAGGGTCTTTTCCAAGTATGTAGTTAAGTACATTTGAGCCAAAATAATTATAACTCTTGTACTTGCTGACAGCTCTCTTTGCCGTTTGGGCGTGTGGTTCACTCATGATCACGTACTTGTATGGAGTGCATTGGTGGAGTCTGAGTTATATAACTGGAAGTGGCTAGGGACTGAAAATGAAGTGGTTTGGAATGTGGGTTGTGTGCATTTATATCTGTGTGAGTGTGTATTTACACTTGTGTTTGTGTGTGTGTTGTAGGGAGCAGCAGTGATGATGGAGAACATGCCGTACGCCGTGCGGCTGCTGGTGAGCACCACCTTTAAGACCTTCAATGAGGGGCCCTTCCTGACCAAGCCCGTGGGGAGCTCATGTGGGGCTACGACAGCAAGCTGGTGGACTTCCTCAACACCTACCTCCCGGGCATGCTGCCCTCCAGCGGCAAGTTCGGCCTTTTTGCAGAGGTATGATCCAGCTGTGCCCTACCCCTACCTCCTACCTGCTCTACCCTACCACCTGTGCCCTACCCCCTTTACCCTATCACCTGTGGCCTACCCTCTACCCCCTGTGCCCTACCCCATACCCACTCTACCCTACCACCTGTGCTCTACCCCCTTTACCCTATCACCTGTGGCCTACCCTCTACCCCCTGTGCCCTACCCCCTACCCCCTCTACCCTACCACCTGTGGCCTACCTCTACCCCCTGTGCCCTACCCCCTACCCCCCCTACCACCTGTGGCCTACCTCTTACCTCCCCTACCCTACCAACTGCAGCTTACTCCCTACACCCTGTGCCCTATCCCTCTCCCTGTCTACCCATCCCTCTGTGGCCTACCCCTTACCCATTGTGCCCTACCTCCTGCGCCCTACCCCTCTGCCCTATCTACCCTGCTCCCTGTGGCCTACCCCCTACTCCCTGTGTTGGATCCTTACCACCTCTATCCCCTAACCTCTACCGCCTGTACCCTAGTCCCAATGTAATGTTTGTGTGTATAATGGTTCAATAGTGTGAATCGATTAATTAATGAAGACACATGTACTGTCCTCTGTCCGGCTTGAAGTGAGCTAGATAGATAGATGGATAGATAAATGAATAGATAAATAAATAGACACACACCTGGTTTGGCAGTACACCCAGGAACCGCAAGTCAATCGATCTTTATTTCCTTTTGTTGTCAAATTACAAACAGGCTGACGCTAATCAAATCAAAATGGAGATCTTTCAGAAAAACAAACAAACCCCAATTAAATCAATTTGGAGAAAAAACTGGAAATGTCCTTCCCCGCTAACCCCATCGATGGTTATTGAGCTGAACTCAAGTGGGTGGATACCACCACATTTGAGCAGCTCAATAAAATGGATCAGGTCAGAAGAAAACTTTGTTAACATGACGATCGCTGACCTATTTTGCTCTGCAAACAAAAGGTAACGTGTTCTCACATCAATGCATTGCGGAAGAACTATGGGTAATCAGTGGAACGCTGTTTTATAGATTGATTTGGGAGCAAACTGACACTCCAAATATAAAATGTTGGGTAACTCTTAACCTGAAAGGGGGATTGTATAAGGATTACATAACACATATACATAACACATTAATGGAGGTTGTACAAACATGAATATCAACTTTAATAAAGCATTTTTTTCAATGTTTCTTTAATTGTTTGCATAAATGTGGAATAGAATGTCTCTGTATAGTAGGCCATGACAATAGCGAGAACACCCATTGTCATAAATAGGAATTTTTGCTTAAATTAGGAACCTCCTCTCCCGAACTTTGCTAATTCTGCTGCAACTGCCGCCATTTTGATTTTAAATCCGGAAAACATCTCAAACAACAGTCTTCTTTTTTTGTTTTTTTTTTTACCCCCCTGTCTTTCCTGTCGGCAGTTCAACAACTCCAACACGGGACTGTTCACCGTGTTCACGGGTGAAGGCGACATCCGGAATGTTCACAAAGTGGACTCGTGGAACGGCCTGAAAGAGGTGAGACCCCAGTCTTTCCTGTCAGGAACCACCTGCGGGCTGGGGTGCCCAGGGCCGCGACTGCTGCTCTGGTCAATGAGCAGGGGACCTTCAGGGGTGGGCGGGTTGAGTACAGATTGTTTTACTTTTGTAAATGGGATTTTTTTTGACAGGAGCTGTTCTCCTTATTCAGTGTAGTGCTGTTAGGTTCAGACTTATGTTGGTGGCATATGTGTGTGTGTGCATGTGCATGTCTGCATGCCTTTCGTGACAGTGTGTGTGTGTGTTTCGTAATTATTGGAGAAATGCTTTGCTCAGCTTTTTTTTTCCCTGTGTGCTCAGCAATTTTAAATGTAGGTTAATCTCCTACACCTTGTCACAACCACCTTTTTTTCTTTCCAAACACACTCACACACTCACACACACACACACACACACACACACACACACACTGAATGCAGGTGAACTACTGGAGGACTGAGCAATGCAACATGATCAATGGGACAGCAGGCCAGATGTGGCCCCCCTTCATGACGCCTGAGTCCACCCTGCCCTTCTACAGCCCCGATGCCTGCAGGTACCCCATGTTACCCTACCCTTCTACAGCCCCGATGCCTGCAGGTACCCCATGTTGCCCTGCCCTTCTACAGCCCTGATGCCTGCAGGTACCCCATGTTACCCTGCCCTTCTACAGCCCCGATGCCTGCAGGTACCCCATGTTACCCTGCCCTTCTACAGCCCCGATGCCTGCAGGTACCCCGTGTTACCCTGCCCTTCTACAGCCCCGATGCCTGCAGGTACCCCATGTTACCCTGCCCTTCTACAGCCCCGATGCCTGCAGGTACCCCATGTTACCCTGCCCTTCTACAGCCCCGATGCCTGCAGGTACCCGTGTTACCCTGCCCTTCTACAGCCCCGATGCCTGCAGGTACCCCATGTTACCCTGCCCTTCTACAGCCCCGATGCCTGCAGGTACCCCATGTTACCCTGCCCTTCTACAGCCCCGATGCCTGCAGGTACCCCATATTGCCCTGCCCTGCCCTTCTACAGCCCTGTTGACTGCAGACACCCCCCTCCCCTCATACATTCTCAACCTGTGGGGCTGTTTGAGGCCTCGGCTCTCTGTACATACAGTGGGGTCCAAAAGTCTGAGACCACGAGCGGAAGTGCATTCTTTTATAAATGTAGTGCAAAATTTCTTACTACAAATTATACTAACAATTTGAGTGAAAAGTTAAATCTTTGAAGAATGTACACGAATTTCAGAATGTCTTAGATTTGTAGCTAAACTTGATGATCCATGTCTATCACATGGTCTTAAAGTGTCCAAAAACCTTCTTGGCCTTTAAGTGACCCCATAAATGTTTGATGGGGTCTCACCTTCTGTAAAAAGGAGTTAATGTGGTCAATGTCACAAATTTGTTTAAATGTGGCCCAGAATTTTAAATATTTCTTAAATTTCTTTAAATATTTATTAAAGATCATAACTTGTAAAACATACCTTGTTTTACATTTTTCAAAATCCTAAAACTTTATTTACAGGATCATATGGAAAACAAATCAAAGAAAAAGTTCAATGTGGTCTCAGACTTTTGGACCCCACTGTATTTGCTGTTTGATAATGTATTGATGTACAGTAGTCAATATGTTGTCATCAGTACTTAGTCCTGTAGAATCTGAAATGTATGGAAGAGTGGTCTGACTGCTGATGGCATCAGGTGTAACAATGATGTGGCCTTGTTGCTCGAGGTTGCAGGTTCAAATCCTAGTTTGGACACTGCCTTTCTAACCTTGCGTAAAATGGAAGCCCATGTAACACAGTGTCATGATGGCCTCTGTTATTCAGCCCGACACTGTTAAAACATGGCGTGTCTGAATTGATTTCTGATGTGCGAAGACCGTGGTTTCTATAAATGGCACAGCGAGATGATATCGGTGCCTGAATTAAATAAATGAATGGACTCCCTTCAACAGGAATCAGCTGAGTTTATGCAAGATTAGCTAGCGTTAGCGTTTCACTCCGGAAAGCGGAGCTCAGCAGTCGTGCCAGATTATCTGTGAAGCTGAACTTTTTCAGCTTTTGGGCCGAAAAGAGTCCCTTTTCTCTCCAGTGTTTGCCTTTTTCCCACAGATCCCTGATAACCATGGTTTTTTTTAATCTATTTTAGTGTTTCAGTGCAGAGTGCTATCCTTTAGCTGTGCCTGTTTGAGTCCACCACATTATCTGAAATATTTTTTCATGACCTAATTTGCCTGCGTATTTTCTTTCTCTTAACCTCCAGATCTCTCCTCAAAAAAAATAATGGCCAGGGATTGAGTCAACAGTTGTCCCTAAATCTTACTTTCAATTGAATAAGAGTGCTTTGCCAATTCTCTTCAATAACAGTTTAGCAAGTTACCGCTCACGATTGCTGAACCGTGAACACCTGCATTTAGTTGCAAGCCAAAGCTAAGGACATGCGTTGATTGAATCAGGGCCTATATCAACATACTTGTGGGAGCTCCAGTTTAATCTCTGAACATATTTCCTGGTCTTACATGGCTGTAGGGTAAACTGACTTTTATTGTAACCCAGCACTTAACAGTATAGTTGGGTGTTATTGATCAGCAAAATCCTCTCATCTACCTTGCTGGGATGAGGTAGGTCTCTGATTTTGTTGGCTGTAAATGAAAACCGGTGGACTCTGCAGCTGCGGCAGCAAGTTCTGTCAAAGTCCAGTAAAAATACTGACTCGGTTGTGGTGGAATGACCGGTTTTACCAACATTCAGCTTAAGATATCACAAAATGGAGTGTCATCCTGAAATATATTGTATTGATACTCAACTGATGTCGCTGTGCTGCGGACAGGTCAATGGAGCTGGTGTACCAGAGGCCGGGGGAGGTGGCGGGCATCCCCATTTACCGCTACATAGCGCCAACGACGCTGTTTGCCAACGGCACAGACTACCCCCCCAACGAGGGCTTCTGTCCCTGCAGGCAGTCGGGCATCCTGAACGTCAGCAGCTGCAGACACAGTGAGTCTGTTCTGCTCACACACACACACATAATGACACATACACACCTACACACACGCACACACAAACACGTAAACACCTACACACACCCCTATGCACGCAGACTCACACACATGCACGCACACACACACACACACACACACACAAGATGCATGCTAACACAAGCATGCTCACACACAGGAATGCACTTGTACACAAATACTAACGCATGCACAAAACACACTGTGCCCCCCTCCCCCCCCCTCCCCCTCCCCCCCCCCCAGCTCCTAAACTGACCCCGAAAAAACGAATTCTGACGTGACCCCTCCTCTGCTGTCGCCTCCAGACTCCCCCGTGTTCATCTCCCACCCACACTTCTTCAACGCTGACCCCTACCTGAGGAGCGCCGTGCTGGGCCTGGATCCCACCGAGCAGGACCACGGCCTCTTCATCGACATCCACCCAGTACGTAGTCCCACCCGTCACCCCACGTAGCCCCACGACCACAGCTGAGGGCCTGACTAGCTCTACTGTACCCTGATCACTGTTTTCTTTTTTTTACATGTATAAATTATCAGAAATTCTGCAATGGTGTATGTCTTAAAGAACTGACTATTGTTGGCTAAAAAGCATATTAACATTAAAACACAAATCTGATTAATTAGCGTATGGAATACTCTAATATGGAATATCATCAAGTACTCACGGTACGTTGTAACTTTCAATTCTTTAAATCAAAATCTTTTTTTAATTATTATTTTTGAAAACAATCCCCTCTTCTCTGAGCTCTGCTGTGTTGCAGTGAGCTTTGGAAGCTTATCCAGTAGCTTATCTGTGGCGATGCTAACCTGTAGGAATCAGGCATGCTGCAGTCGCTGTCTCCTGTGTTCAGAGCGCAGCTTTAGCTGTGCGTAAGAGATAATGACACAGCCACAAGTGATGTTGCACTTTCCTTTGCTCTCTTATCGTACGGTATCACCGTAAACTAAGACCTCTTGCGCCTTATCTAAATTAGCTACAAAAACATTTCTTATCTCTTTTGAGTCCATATCGTTTGCTCAGAATATCTAGTTCAATAGCCACGGGAGCATGGACTGTTACCCTCAGCACTCCCCACCCCCCCCCCACCCCCCACACTGAGGGGGGAAAAAAAGAAAAAAAAAAAAACCCAACCAAATAGCCCCCAGTGTGCTTGTCTTGGGCCAGCATGGGCTGAATGTTGGCCCCCAAAATCCTAACTGTCTGCCCAGCTCTGTCATGTTCTACCCCTACTTGCGTCCTTGTCCTTGAAGCTGCCCCCTCCCCCGCACCCCAAAACGCATGACTGCTCATGAACACGCCAGTCCTTGATGGCACTTTGGCTGTTAATCATGCTCGTATCTCTCCAAGATACATTCCCTGTGTGATAAGGTAATTGGAAATGAGGGTAACAGCAATCCAAAAGTAATATAAAGATGTCATTATGAAATTATAATGCTTGTATTGCACCACAATGAAGAGAATATTGCTTCATAAACAGAACAACAAGTTCATTGGAACACTGTGCATCCAGCTCAACCAATCAGAACAATCAAAATGGACATTATGTGAAAGAAGAGGGTGGTTCTTTCGATCAGCATGTCTCTTTCGGGGAACTTGAGATATGGTGTGGACTTGGGTTACTTCACAGAAAAATTGGGTGTGGTGAAGGTACAGGTATTAAAAGTGGTGACTGAATTTTAATAACTTCATTTATGACATATTTGACAATGTACACCGGTTTTAAAGGAAACTTTGGCCTCAGTCAAACTGTAATAAATGCTGGCTAATTAGTATTTTTGCATATACAAGACATAACTAACCAAGAAACCTTGGTAGCCCTTATCATAGAAAGCAAAATACATGGCATGCCTCAAGTGACTGTGGTTGGGCATAAACCAGATTAAATTTACAGGTTGAGGCAAATTCCTGAAGGTCGGGCAAATTAAGTTAGCAACCCTCTCCACGCCAAATTATGTAATAAGAGTAGACCCTTACACACTGAGAGATAGGAAGGCTCATTCATTCTGCTGGGAATGTCATGGGAATGGTGTCCTGTATCCCACTTTTCCATTTTCCCGTTCACTAAAAAAAAAAAAAAAAGACTGCCTCTATGGATAGTGTTATGATAAGATAAATCGGCATACTACAGGGTTATCTTATCTTCTGTCTTGTGTGTATTCGGCATCCAATAGAATAGCTCAGAGTTGGGCAATACCAACATAAACTTAAATGGTTTTCATCACACTGATGGCCCTGGTAGTGTTAACTATTATGTTCCATGAGGATAAGTTTACATTAGAGGCCAGGTAATTTCCAGTCAGTGTTTTTCGGATATTGGTTTTCACATGGATTTCAGCCGTTCTGGAAGGCAAGCGGTTTTTCAACCACACTTGAGCAAGAACGCGCGACCCTGATTGTTTGCTGACGTCCAAAAACAATCTCCCACGAAGGGAAGAGTCAAAGTGACTCCTGCGTTTGGCATGCGCCATTGGCGGAACAAACGCGAAGTAATTCTGCCAGCACGAGGGAACATCTTAATTTGCTGTTTTTTGCTGAAAGGCTTTTTGGCGGCTGAGCCGTTACGTTTTCTTTTTTTTTTTTTTTTTTTTTTTTTATTTTGTGGGGGTGTGGGGTTGTTTCAGGACTGAATTATAGGTTGTTATGAAACACCAATGAAAGTCTTTATTCTAACCCTGACATCTCAGTCCTCTCCGAGTTTGGAATGAATTGCTCAGCTCTGTTCTCTTGGCTGCTGGTGCTTCTTCCATGTGTAATCAGAAACGCTCCTAACCACATTTAGAATTTCCTCTCAAGTTTAGCAGTAGAAGACCATAACCTCATTTAATGCCTTTTTTTTTTTTTTTTTTTTTTTTCCTGTTTTCCGACTGAAATTGAACAATGCTATCGGCCCCACCCAGCAGTAACCTCCCACAGATTTTGGAGGAGGAAGCCATATGATGATTGGTCTCCATGATATCTCACACTGCAGACACAGCATTGACCATACATTACCTCTATAGGAGGAACACGAAGTCAACATGTTCAGTTTACAGACTTGCTAATTCTCAGCTGGTCTGCCAAGGGCGCCAGAGGCGAAAGTGACCCATTTTTAATTAGCTCAACCCTTTGTTTTTCACTGGTCAGACTGAAATCCATATCACCTTGCAATTTTTGAGCTTTGGCCATCTACTTGTCAATTTCAATACATTTTTCTCCTTTTTTGGTGATTTCCTCAAGATGACTGTTGAAAGTAATTCCTGACCATACCCGCTCCCTCATTTCCCCTGTAAACTTTTGTAAATGCTGAGAAGAAAATTGTCCAGGTACATTTGAGAAGTATTTCCATAACCTCTTAAAATGCAGTCTCTCTTCCATATACATCTGTCATTTCCTTGATAGGAGATGTAGCCTGCACTGTGAAGTTAGCTAATTGGTTATCTCTAGTAGGGGGAAGGGGGGTGGGTTTAAATGGGTGTGGAGACAGGGAAAACAGTTCTCAAAGTGAGCAAACGGTTGTGAAACTGAAAGCAGCCCATTAAACATTTTTATGAGGATCACTCAGTAAAACTTTTTGTTTTCTTTGGCGGTGAGGCCAAAAATTTGGTTCATCTGAAAAGCAGGACAAATTGCAGTGCAAGTGGAAAATAAGAAGCATGCATGAAAGCGGGTATGAAACGAAGGACTGCGACTGCTGTCGCTACTCCTGACCTCCTCGGCAAACTCGTCTGACTTCAGACGAAGATCCTTAACACTTCCCCTCCATCATGCTTAAACAGAGAGTGTCACATGCTATGACATAAAGAGTCGAGGGCCAATCAGAAACCAGCAACTGCCAGGAAGAGGTTATAAAAGCAGGCCCGAAGCACATTTACTCAGAGTCTGACTGTCTCTTCATAACCAGCACGTGTTTTACTCTCAAAAAAAAAAAAAAGGAAAGGAACATTACTGTTTGCAGCCCACACCTTTGCTGGCTGCCCTGAAGGTGTTATTGAAGAGCCTAACAGACCTAAACCTTCTCAATCATATGTAGTGGCTTTGGTTCATAGCACCCACATAATATATGGTGGTATTTCCATGTGAACGTGCAGATTGAAGTGCGAGGGACCCATATCCCAGTTCACTTAACAGCTCTGTATCCCCCCGCACCCCACAGGAGACGGGTGTGCCCCTGAACGTGTCCATCCGGCTGCAGCTCAACCTCTACATCAAGAAGGTTTCTGGGATCTCGTAAGCACAAACACCTCGACCCCTCCCAGTAACCCTGGCGACGACCTCTGGAGCCAGCGCAGTGAACCCTCTGGTTTGCAGACCCCAGTATAACAGATTATCAATTTTAAACACATATTCGATGCTTTCTGGAATGCTCATCTTTATTTTAGGCATTTTTCTTATTTAAGGTTATTTATGGGACTCTATCACATGTGTGCATTAAATAACAGTTAGCACTGTGCATTATAGATACTGTAACTGTCCTTTAATCACAGTGTTAATGGAATAGCCATTGTGATTCACCAAACTCTCAGCAATAATTGACACTCCTTAGTCTGTTAAAACGGAGGATTCACTGTGCTAGCCCCTCTGCTGTCCTACCCCTCAATCCCCTCTCAGTGCTTTTATATTGTGCCTCATAGCTCATTCTCATTGGCTAGTTATGCAGTTATTGTATGCAGGTGTTGTTTATATCTACTGCAAATGCATGTATGTGCTATTCTGTATTTAACGGGGGGTAATGTGTTCATAAACTCACTCTCAATCTCTCACTCGCTCATACTCATTCTCACTCTTTCCCTCATTCTCATTCTTGCTTGCTCTCTCTCACCCTCTCACGTTCTGTCTCACTCCCTCTCACTGATACTTGCTTTCTCTCGCTCACTCTCCTAGGGAGTACATTATATATTGTGTTATGGGTGGGGGCCTGCCTAATTTCACCCCCGTTCCACTAAAGCAGCCTCAGGACAGGAACAAGACTGAATTGGATAAAGCTGTTAACTTTGTAATCTGTGTACATATGGATCTGTGACACCTCACCATACTTTACACATGTACACTCCTGCCGCAAGATTAAATCGTATCAGTCGTGCCAAGATACATTTTGCAGTGAAGGAGGGTTATATGAAAGTTAATTGAGTTTATTTGCTTCAGAGCCAAAGGAGCACAAGGGAAATATTCAGGATCCTGGTCCCCAGTGCTCTGTTGGCATTCTTCACTTCCAGTGTTCAGTAGAGTGTTATTTTGACAGTGTTGTACCAAGTCATGTGGTCCTTCCACCCAGCTGGTGTCCCTAATGGGAGGAAGAGTAAAATGGTTTGTACGATGCCTCTTTTTCAGAGAAACGGGAAAGATTTCAGAGAAGGTCATGCCCATGATCTGGTTTGAGGAGGTAAGTCCGGGCCGTGGGGGGATGGAGGGGATGGGGGGTCTGTGTTCTTTAACTTTACAATCTTTATTCTCCCTGATTGGAACTTGTCAAAAGCCAAGAGTGAAATTGCACCAAGCTGGGGTGACCTCATAGGTCTGGATGCTGTGTTGTGGCTCTTTGAAAATCACCCTTTGTTGTGGAAGGCATATCGTAAACCGCTGTGCAATGGAAACCCCTGAGACACCAAGCCAGTACACAAGTCCAAAATGTAACAGGACAAACAGATGCTTTGTGAGTCATGAATGCACAACGCTCTCTCCTGGCAGTCCTGTTTGTATTCTGGTTTCTGTTCCAATGACAATGTCCTCTGGTTTTCTGAAGCAGTGTATACCCTATTGGTTTTCCGCGTCTTCATTGGACCTCAGCAATGTTTTCATCAAGGGTACATGTGCAGTCTGCAGCGGCTCCCCAAGGCTAACAAAAATGACAAATGAAATTAATAACGGGCTCAGTTAAATGATTAACATAAGAAATGGGCATGAAATCCCAAAATGGAGCAGCTGTGCCATAGGCTCTTTAGTGACCTTGGTTTAATGTCTCATATGCAGGATGTCTCTTACGGCACAGTGTCCCCATCAGTGCACTGGGGCATATGGATTTTTGGACTGCCACCCCCCCCCACCACTTTCCAATAACAGGCCTCTCATCCAAGCACTGGCCAAACCCACACCTGCTTAGCTTCTGCTGTTCAGCAGGAGGTGGTTACATGCTTTTATGGCTGTTGGTCATCAAATGGCGAGAGGCCTTACAGAGACACCGCAACTAAAGCTCAGTATTTCCAGCCATCCAAATGCCCCGTGTGTAATGCATTGCAGCCAAAGTTGTATTTACTCCAAATAATTGCTTTACCCACCTTTCCATTTCCATATTGCCCCAAGCAGTGACCTGTGCATAAGATTGACCCCCCAGATAAACCCCCCTCACCCCCATACAACCTAGCCAATCCCTGTTGTACCCTTGAAGCAAGGTACTTCACCTCAGCTTCTTCAGTGAAATGTCCACCAGTGTAAACTGACAGTGTAATAGCTGTGAAAGTTGTTCTGATAGGTGTCTGCTGAATGCCTGAATGTAATTATAAAGGTGTCTGCTGAATGCCTGAATGTAATGATAAACATCTTCTCCATCACAGAGTGGCTACATTGAGGGCCCTGTGTTAGACACTTTTTACACCAACCTGGTGGTCCTGCCGGCTGTGATGGAGTACATGCAGTACATTTTCATCGGCCTTGGACTTCTCACTCTATTGGGAGCTTTTATCCTGGGAATGCGCAATCAGGTAAGCCACAAGCCACAGGGCTCCCCCTCCCATACCCCCTCCTGCACCCCACCACACCTCACCTTCACTTCCACCCTCTCACTTGGTGCATGCACAGGAAAACCATCCATCTGCAACTTCTCGGGTGACCTGTTAAATTCCCCTGCAAGAGACTTTGGCTCAACCAGTGCCATCCTATCAGAAGGCAGTCGGACCGAGCCCTGTGCGTAGGGCCGGAGTTTGTTTGTGGGACGGGGCAGGGAGGCCAGATCTCGTAGTGTCGTCCAGACTTTCCCTTTGCTTTGTCCTGGCAGGGGCTGCTGGGAGTTGCAGTTCCAGAGCAGGTCAAATCCTCAGATGTGTGGATTTCAGCATGCAAAATGCTCTCTAACTTTTGAGTGTATTGCAGGCAACAAACATATTTCTGGACTCTCATTGGGTGCAGCCTATTTGCTCCCGGTTTTTTTCCAAGGTCAACTCAACACAAGACAATCTCTGTGAGTTTTTAACCATGATTGTTCATTTCAACAGGTGACAATCCCAAAAGACTCATAGTGACTTATCATACATAACCTCATACAATCATCTTTATCTCCTTATACATGGATGATACAATGACGCAAGGTGGAGGATATTCCAGGACAGGGGTCAAAGTGCAGGCTGCTGTCATGTAACACCCGTGAGAATGGCTCCCTTCGACCATGTTCATTTACAAAGGCCTTCCATATAGTTCTGTCACATGCGTGCCTTATCTCCCCGGATGTCTTAACCTGGAGGGTTTTTTTTTTTTTTTTTTTGTAGATTACCAGATACACACATACATAGATACACAGTGATCTGTACTGTACGCATACAGAGTGAAGACTTTACAGATTCCCTTCCGCACTTCATGAGATTTGCACAAAAGCGTTGCTATTATTATTTTTATTTATTTAATTTTTGTTTTTTTGCACGGGCTGTATCTGACACTAGAAATCCGAGCTTTGCCTGTTGTCTTCTTTCAGAGGTCTGAGACAGCAGCTATTCCAAATTCACCACAGCTTCAGGATGGAGGGGTTTGTCACACCACTTTAAAGAGCACTTTCACGAATCTCATCCCTTTACCTTTATCATTATTATGAGAACTATGACATCACATCTGACCTCCTGATTGGCTATCCCCCTCAAACTGACAATCGAATGAATTGATCGATTTTATTAGGAATTGTTTCCCTTTCGTAAAAGTTGTTTCCTTGAATGCGTCCTTTGAGTTTTTGCATATGCAATGCTATTTATTGTATCTGAAAGGTGCATGTTTGAATTTCAAAAAATCCAATGCCTCCAAATTTGATAAGTCTTTTTTTTATATCCCCATAAAAGATGTCAGTAATCCTTAAACATGACTCGATTTCAAAGGCATGACCATAATTTGTCTCCATGTGGCTATTCACTATAAACTTCTGCACTCCTGCACATTTTTTGAAAAGCCACTTGGTTTCATTTTATTTAATCACTTTTGTGCATGAATGCAAAAAAGCCATCGACCAATTAAACACAATCCACCTGCATGCTTGGACAGAAATGAATTGCAATCTGTCATTAATTCCATGATCGTCGATCGCAGCCTAGTGGCCTCGAATCTCGTGATTCTCTCACTGAACTAAAAGCAGATGAAATGAGGCTCGGTTGTCTTCCAGGAAAGCGTAAACGGCAAGGTAAACGAGCCGAGCTGTAACTCGGGGGAGACGGAAAAAATTAACATGACCGAAGCAGGTGGGTAGCAGGCTGAAAACGAACCCTTTTCTCTGAGATGTTACTTCTTTGAACTGCCCCTCCTCTGTTTCCTGCTGCAGTGAAAGCACAGCATTCTGCACATGCTAAGCTTCTGAATACAACCTGAGATGTCGGTACCTGCTGCGGTATCGTGTCCAAATCCGGTTTTCCTCCAGATGTCCAGATTCCAAAAATGTAGAAATTTAAGACTTGAACAAGTCATTTTGCATTTTATTGTCCCCACATGCACCCCTGTGTGTGAAAGTGTGTGTGGTGGTGATTTTTTTGTTTTTTACACTGATTGTTCTTGTCTGACAGGTAAGTCCAAATCCTCTGTCTTGTTCAGTGAAATATAAAGCTACTGCTAAGACTCTATACCCCCTTAGCCCCCACGGTTGAGTTTCTTTGGGAATGGGCATCAGTTGTGATTGGAGGACACAAGATGGTGCTCATTCCCTTCCATTGTGATTCACAGGTACCCTTCTAGCTGGCTGACCATTCACTAAAGGTGATATAGAAATGTGCATCAACAACCATTAATCTGATTGGCTGGCATGTTTCCCTGAGTTTAGTTATGTTTTTGACGGTTGTGTGATTGTATTATGTGTGTATGCCGTCTTATGAGCCAGCATTCTTATTCATCTGTTGCACACATGTTTGCGTTTGATCTCCCAGGTTTAATGTAAATGCATTTTGTGTGTGATTCTGAGAAAATGATTTCTGAACGTTATGGGGTACATAAATGGGCAGTTTTGTTGTATGTTTTTTTTTTTTTTTTTTTCTTGCTCTGGTCTTTTCTATGAGTATGTGTACACATGCACAGACTGCCTGTATGATGTCACATTGTTTAGTTGTGTTTAGTCTGTGTGTGTGTGTGTGTGTGTGTGTGTGTGTGTGTGTGTGTGTGTGTGTGTGTGTGTGTGTGTGTGTGTTTATGCAAAGTTAATTAACATGGATGCAAAGGTAATCCTCATTCTATGTGCACTTTAACAGAATGTGATATGACCGTATTCACATTAATCTTGTATGTTTCTTCACTGCCAAAATGAAACGATCGCATCTAAATCACAAAGTAGCGATAGAAAAGACTGTATTGTATGATATAATTGGTGCGATATTTGCCTTAAAAGCCCATACATTTAATATCTGTGTCAGTGCAAAATTAGTTTCATAGCAGCTCGGAATGTAACTATTGCAACCATGTAACACGTATAAAATTAATGGGACAGTGTGGAAACAAAGATTGCAGGAATTACTCTGGAAATTTACTGTAGTTTGACCGTTGCGCTGTGAGTTTGTCCCACTAAAACAGAGCCCCTTACATATTAGCCCAGCAACAAAACAAAAGATGATTTGATATTTTATTGTTCAAAAACGTCCTCTTAAGTGCAAAATGACTAAGCCTCAAATAAAAAAGGGGAAAAAACATGAATGTATGAGGTGTTAAAATTTGAAATGATACACAAGGAGGTAAAAGCAGGGCAGGGTGAAAACATGGCGTTAATAAAGAGAGGAGTGATTGCTGGGCAGGTTAAAGGTCTGTAGTCCCTGGAAGGGAAGGTTGTATGGGTTGGCTCCACGGTAGGTATTGAAGCAATCATGTGTGTAATAGTGCAAGTCGGTCCCTCTCAACTGCCTGTCATGTTGTTTTCCTCCTCCTCCCTGTCCTCTGCTGACCTGCAGAAAAACATTTCTGAGAAGGCCGAGAGACCCCACCCGCGCACAGACCCACGGACGTCGGGCATCGGGAAAGACCCCCTGCTGCCTGGCGGTACAGAATGAGAGACTGACCAACAACCAATCACCACCCTGCACTCCCATGCCAGCTCCGCCCACCCAATCCTCCGCCCCGCCCCACCACACCCCCCCACACCCTCTCCCACACCCTGTGCTGAGCTTGCCATATGAGACCATCACTACCACCCCCTCTCCTATTGTCGCTGTTGTCGGGGAGAAGCAGAAATGTCGGAAACCAAGGGCGACCGTGTGATCGGGAGCGGAATTCCGGTCCCGGAATGGGAAAGAGTGGGATTTGGAAACTTCACGAACGCACCCCCAACCCTCCCCTCCCTTTAAAAACAAAACAAAAAAAACACCAGTCTGTGCCTTATGGAGCAGCCGTTTTGCTCAGATGAACATTGTTGGAACTGGATTGGGTTAAAAAGTGTCACTGCCGCTCCTACCCCAGTGCCGGTTTGTTCCTCTTTTATAATTTGAAAAGTGGGGGGGGAAGAATGTGGGTATTTTATGTCTTTCCCCTTTTTGTTTTTTTTTTTTTTACTTCAGAGAATACCTCAGAGGAGTGGTTTCACCCCCTGGTCTGGGGGACCATCCAATCAGATGTGCAAAATTATGACATGATTATGGAAATAAGTGTGTGGTTTTTTTTTTTTGTTTTTTTAAATACCCCGATGCCATATCTACTGACCGAATGTATCAGTGTTTGTGTTAAGAGTAGTCTGGGGATGTCCCGATGAAAGACAGAAATGAAATCTTCTCAAAAATGAGTTATGAAATTTAAGCATGAAATGTGATGATGTAGTCTATCAAGGTTTCCCCACTCTTTGCAAGCTGTAGTCGTTATGGACAGTATTTTCTATACCTTGCACTGGTCTGAGAATTTCTAATGAAAGAGATCATGCTGTGAGTAGGTGGTTCAGTTGAGTTTTACTGACCAACAGAAGTCAAAGCTGCTGTAGCTCTCTTTGCCACAATAAAATTGATCATAACAGATATCACATGGAAAACAACTTGATATTCTGCCATGTCAATGAAAACAATGTTGTTTTTTCCATATGGATTGTGAATTATATGTGTATTTGTACATGCTGATCCTTTTTTTTTTTCTTACACACACTGATTTTAGATGATACACGTAACTGATACATTAGATTTTTCTCTGACAAAAGTATTATTTTGGTTGTCATCTCATTCAAGGATCTAAATGCAGAACCAGGATGTAAGTTGATTTTCTCCGCACCATTCTTTATCAGCTGGTGATGATGAGTGGTCGGGGGAGGGTTCTTTATATATTTCACACTATCCCATCTGGGGATTCAATTTGATTAGTGGGATGACGGATATCCCACAATGCACTACTGGCACTCCCAATGGCAGGATGGGGTATTTATCCATCTCACAGGTTTTCTGTGCTGTCTGTGCTTTTGCAAAAGCAGTGGATATGACTGATGTCCCTGCCTAGTTGTAGCCACTGTTTGCCACACCCTTCTCCAGATGGTTTTCCGAGGCCTTGATTGGGCAGAGTTGTGATGTCACTTCCTGCTGCCGGTTGACATTTGGAAAATAAACTGGAATTTTACAAAGCCTGGCCCAGGTTTGTTTTCCTTTGAGTTTTGGTAGATGTTTCGTTGATGTACTGTACTCATGTGTCTGTTATGTGACTCCACAGCATTCATTGGCTAGCGGAAAAATATGATCAGATGGGAAAAGCAGGTTCTTTGTATGTTTGCTGTTCTGTTCAGTTTGGTGAGACCACATCCTGTGGTTAAGGTGTGAAAGAATCATGGCTTCTTGTGTTGAGTTGCATGACAGCAGTTACATTGAAACGATGTGTGTGAGAGACTGAATTGAGGCAGAACAGTTAATCCTGTAAATTGCACCTATCTGGCATTTGTGGAGTCGGTCTGTTCCAAGCTCAGAAAAAGAAGGCAAGTGTTTGTGTCCCAGTCCAAAACTGAAGGGAAAAAAATTAACTTTGATGCTGTGATGGGTTTTGTCAAAATTAACAAAAGCAAGCTGTACACAAGAAAGGAGGACAGTTATGTAAGCTGTTCTTTTTTCTTTTTTTTTTTTGAGAAACAACCAAAGAATACTTGAATCCATGTGTTCTACAGTTGTGTAGATAATTCTCTGTACTACCAGCGGTTTCTGTGCTTTTTTGCTTTCTCCCGAAGTTAATTAAACTATTTGAGTTTGGTACATGTAAATATACCCTTTAAGGGTACACTTTCCTTTTCCCTTTTAACCTTTTGTCAATAAAACCCTTGTTGTCAACTGGTATCTCGTTTTAATCTTAAAATGGGTAGTGTGGTGAGTATGGGGATCTCTTCATTTTCTGAATAACTTTCTGAAGTAGTACATATAAGATCGTATATAAAAGCATGTGGGAAGTCTTTTTAGACGGAAATCAGAATATGTACTTTTATGGGCAGGGGACGTATTGACATTTAGCGCCAGATATAGATTTTTATACAAATTATGGCCTAGGGCACTGACGAAGAGAAGGCGAGAAATGAGTGGTTTTTGGGTACATTGTGGGAAGGGGAAAGTTTTGGGAGTACACAATGTAATGGGGAAATTCTTTGGGTACACAGTTTAAAAGGTTGAAATGTAAGGGACCAAAGCAGCAAGGGGAGACTTCTATATAAGGTAGGCCCTTTTATTTTTTTTAAAGATTATTTTTTGGGGATTTTTCCACCTTTATTGACAGTCACAGTAGAGAGGCAGACAGGAAATACAGGAGAGGAGAGAGAGGGGATGACATGCAGCAAAGGGCCCAGGCTGGATTTGAACCTGGGCCACTGCGGTAAGGCCTGGCCTTATGTGGCATGCGCTCTACCAGAGTGGTGGGTGGACGGAAAGGGAACAAGATGTGAACAACAAAAACTGGCCAAAAGCTTGTTTCGTTTCATCTTTGTTTGGGGGAGCAGGAAAAGCAAACTAAACAAAAAACACACACAAAAAAATTAGTCAACAGGAAAATTACAACTCTGTGTCACACTGTGTCACACACAGCTATATCAGAAAGAAAACCCAACCCAGTCAACTCCTGTTCATCCTGGTAGGCCATACTTTATATATTAGGCCTAATGAGGGCAATGGCTTACACTTGGACTGTTAGTCCACCTGTTAGTGCGGCCATTGCTGTAATGGAAGTTCCTGCATTCTCTCCAGGGTGAAGGAGGGTACAGGAACTGACGGCAGTCCAGTGGGAAGAGCCAAGGAGCTTGTTCCTCCCTCCATCTCTCCTGGTGCCACAGTGCACAGTGAAATGGGGTGAATTTTGGGGATACGCAGTTTAAAATGGTGCAGAGACGCTGGGTGAGGGAGGAGAGTTTTATGAAATGTAGATATGCTGTGTAAAGGTGATAATTTTGTGAAGTGTGGATATGCCGTCTGAGTGAGGAGAGTTTTGTGGAGTGTGGATACACTGTGTTAAAGGGAGAGTTTCATGGAGTGGGATACATTGTGTTAAAGGGAGAGTTTTGTGGAGTGTGGGTACACTGTGTTAAAGGGAGGGTTTTGTGGAGTGTGGATACACTGTGTTAAAGGGAGAGTTTTGTGGAGTGGGATACACTGTGTTAAAGGGAGAGTTTTGTGGAGTGTGGGTACAGTATATGAGAGGGTGTATGTGCTTTCAGGGCCAGTGTGGCAGAGGGAGAAATGTTCCAGCTCAGGAATTTCAGAAAGAAGCCAACCCCGGGAGGTAAGATTGTGAAGGCTGCGCAGCACAGCTCTGCTCCCGGGGTCTGTGGTGTCTGCTCGTTTTTCTTTTCACCCTACAATCGCTAACAATGCCAGACCCAAAAAGGCCATCCGAGGCAAGTAAACTGTGTGATCAGCAGCTTTAATTACCCAATTAAGCGCTGGGAAACGGGCAGAACCAAAGCCCTCTAGGGCCCGGGCTGGCCACCCCTGGTGTAGCGTGACGATCACGGAGACTCGGCTTGTGACCCGATTTGAGGTTCCATTCCCAAGAAGGGGGCACTGTGTTTGCAGCCTTCACTGAAAGTTTAAGCTGCAGCTGTGCAAATGGATTCGGTGCTGTAAAAAACGCCTCTGGATAAGTACGTCTGATCAAAGATCAAAGTACTGTACAGGATGGGGTGTCCCGGTGACTCACCTGGTGGAGCGTGTGTCTCAAACCCAGCCCCGGGCCCCCGCCACACGCCACACGCCCCCACCATCACCACCACCACCACCAACACCAACACCAAGCAAAGCAAAAATGCCAAAAAATTATCCTAAAAAAAAAAAAAGTATTGTACAAGAAGAAAAAGGTTCATAGAATGCACATATCCCAAAAGCACAGGTTCCCATGGCAACAACATTACACATAAAATGTAAAGTATGTACACTTTTGTCACATACTCGGCTGTGTGAGTGAAGCATCCCTGTTTGTGAAAACACTCAGATTTTAGAGCTCAGCTGTGCACCCAGTCTGCTGTTTCTCAGAGAGATGATGTCATCCTCTTGATATCATGACAGCAATTGTCAAATGTTAAGAATTTTAAATACTGAATTTATTTGAATTGTTACTTAGATTGCCACTGCCTCATTGTTAACATAGGGTACTCTCTGTGGCCATAAACTCTAGTTTAAATGATCCAATAATAAAATCAGATGTAATGAAGATTATAATTTTGTCTTGGCTTTTGGAATAATACATATCATTTCATGGTAGGTGATCTTTGGTTTGCTTTGGCTGCCCATTTGAGTTAGTTTTGGCCTCTTTTCACATCCAAAAATGATGATTTTTTTTTTTTTTTTTTTTCACAACTGTCAGATTAAGGTAATTAAAGGCTGTATTCTTTACAGCCAGCAGGGGGAGCTGTGAACCCTTGGACAGTTTCTGTTCATTCTGCTTTAGCTGCAGCCTCAGCTCTTAATGTTTCAATTAGCCCTGTCGTTCACTTTTGGATAGCACAATAAATTACATGCTGAATACTGCAGACTGGGCCCAAAACCCCAATAACTCACGTCCCTGAGAAATGCTGCCTAGCCAAATGCTGGATACGTGCAAAATACGTATCCCAGTATATCATCCATTTAACCATTCCTGTGTGTGTGTGTGTGTGTGTGTGTGTGTGTGTGTGTGTGTGTGTGTGTGTGTGTGTGTGTGTGTGTGTGTGTGTGTGTGTGTGTGTGTGTGTGTGAATGGGGTGGGAGCTGAGCTTTGGTCATGTACAAGTGTTTGAAAAATAAGGACGTGTGTAAAAATTCAGCGTAAAATCACATGGAGACATTATTAAAGAATGGGTCGGTTCCGGAAAAATGTGTATGGGAATCTTCTGAACATGGGGGTTATTGCAGGCATCTGGCAAGTCTGTGTGCCCCAAAGAGGAGCGCGGTGGGGGGGAGGTCAGGGGTGATAGTGATGCCTCACATACCCTCTCTGTGTGGAATGGAAAACACATGAGCGTGAGGAAAGAGGAAATTACAGGATCACAGCAGCTCTCGGAGGCTTGAGTGAACTCCCACCATGCCTATGGTCAGATCGTATCTAATATATGGATATTGGGTCCTTGCAGAGGCACAAGTGAAATGGCTGCACGCACAGCTTTTTTTTTTTTTTTTTTTGCAGAAAATGGCTGTTGGCAGTGTAATTCTATTAAATTCTATTTTATAGGAGATCTTAAACAGAATAAAAATGTTCACAGGCAAATATGTACATGACATTGATAAATTAACAGACTGCAGGTGGCAGTATGTATTAAAAAAATAATAATAAAATAATAAATGGTACATTTCATTTTCAGTGCAGGGGATGGACCTGTGATGGAAAAATTAAGTTGATGTTTATTTGTGTTCCAGTTAAACAATAAATATTTAGTTGAAATAAATCACATTTTTTAAACACACATAAATAAAGACAGCCATAATAATTCATTCACAATGTTCATTTGCTGCTGCTAGCATCTTTGGTTAAAAAATGTTTTTTCCTGCTTGCTGCCTCAGGTTTGCATTTGCACCAACAAATAACCACATTTGTTTTTAAGCTGACATTTTCCTGTTCATATATTTGCTGTTACTTCTGTTGCTGTTATAGCAGGTGGAGCACAGGGACCATATTTATTGCATTGGTGTGTCAGCACTGATCTAGGATCAGGTATTTCCTGTCCATATCCTAAGCTTATCAGCATTTCTGAAAGATAAAACTGATACTAGGTCAGCTCTCCTATTCTGAGATTCTTCATAAATGGAGCCAGAAATTGTAACCAGAGTTTTGGTTGGGCCAAATCACAGGGAGAATGTTGTTTTTGTTGCTAATATCAGGTACTGTACTTGACCATAACCACTTCAAAAAATATCCAACAGAGTAAAACTGGGTCTCTGTGTACCCCAACTATGTATGTGGGAGGGTCGGGGTGGGGGTGGGCTTTTGTTCTAGCTGAGCATTAGAACACCTGATTCCGGTAATTGCAGTCTTTCATCGAGGACCATGGGCCGGTAGTTAGTATCAGGTGTTTTAGTGCCAGGCCAGAACAAAAGCTTGCGCTACCCACCCTCCACCCACACTGGCTTTGGTTCGATAAGATTAGGGGATACCTGGAGTAAACGAACAATACATCCGCCCAGGTCTGCCGAGTAAATTCATGTGTACTGACTCGTGAATCATTATAACTATTATTCATGTGACACCTTTTCTTTTAATTACTTATTTTTTGTTTAAATTAAAAAAAAAAAAAACAACAACAACAGCAAGAGGAATTCTTTAGTCCACCACAGCAATCCAAATGGCAGCCACTTTCACAATCTAATCAGGCAAAGACAGGGGGAAACTACCAGGGAAAAACAGGACTGGCTCCACTCTGCCCCGCTAACCGCCAACAGCAGCTGATGTAATCGCTCGCAGGTGCAGCTAATTTCATGCTGTGATTTGTATTGTCTTTGAGTGAGTGCCACTGCTGTTTTCAATTAATGACTGAACAGGAAATGCAGAGACTCATTAAGAAAAGATGCGAAAACTGACTGAATTTTTAAAAAAAAAAAAAAAAACATATTAATGCATAAAATAATGTATAATGAACACGCATTATAAAACACCCTATAAAATGGCGTCCAAATTATTTACTGTAGTTAAAGTGCATGGTCCAGGAGGCATGAGGGGAATGGGAACAAGATGTTTAAAGGTGTTTAGATGTAGAAAGGCACTCATTTTATGACTGCTGTGATATAAATGTGACCATCACAGGTCAATTTGAATGTATGTAGCTGGAGCTCAGACCTCAGGTTTAAACCACAAGACCATGGAACTGCATAACAGCAGGAGGGGCTACACCAAATCAGTGATCTAGGCTGGGAGCAGCGGTTCCAGTTTACATACAGCTCTGTGGTCTTATGGTTTAAACCTATGCATTAGAGCCCATTTGCAGAAATTGTATTTGACCCATTTATTTCTGCTTTTTGGTTTCCAACCAGGGGTATCCAACAGTCCTCAAGGACTGTGGTGCCTGCTGCCTTTTTGGAGAAGTGAGAGCGAGGTTTCATTGACCCTATAAATGGGTGGAGCTTTAAGGATTTGTCAGTCTTAACCAATCAAATGCTTGTGCCTCTGCACAGAGAAACGCATCAATTGGTTCACATCATGGGCAGAAATTACGGGGGATGGGGATTTTGTAACCCTCCCAATAATCAAAACCGGCCAATACAACCTCCCCAAATAATCATATCATCAGATATGATTCCCCCCTGCCCCCCCACCACAATGTTCAACACACCCTTGATTCACATTGATGGCTCATAGTAACTTTGCCAACTGCTCTGTGACATCTTGTTTTTCCTTGCTTGTCAGTTTGTTTGCACGTTTCTGTACATATGGGACTGATTAAGTCATCGATTAGCTGAGTCCTCACACATCTTCTTCCAGGGTGTAAAGTAGCTGCTAATTGGCAGGAATCAGCTCAAACCTGCACACCAACACAGCCCCGTAACTGCAGCTGCTGCCAGCTAACTTCAACAGCTATTCTGAATTTTATGGGCCTTGGTTACCTCAAAATATTTACTAAAACTCTTCCTCCTGATTCCTGCTTTGTTGGATATCCCTCTGGACTTGAGTTTGGCATTCCCAGTTTTAAGTAATAAAATTGTTGCCGGGCAAACCACGTTAGAATCCTCAGAATGCATTGCACATGATTTTCATTCTCTGTAAAGACCCTGACTGCAAACTACAAAAATAACAGCTCTGTGGGACGCCACAGCAAATTAATGTCTCCCTCATTTTCTCTGCAACAATACGAACGGGACAGTTACCGTGCAAAAATCGAAAGATCTGTGCAAGAACATACCTTACGGAACATGGGAAATCATTTTTGGGGGGGAATTAAGAACATTTAATTTCCCGGCTAAAATAGGAATACATTCGTTGAAATGTAAGTGTAAAACTTGAATATCATCAGGATGTGATATATAGCAAAAAAAATAAATAAATCAGGCTGAGTCATGGGGCATTGCAGTGACCAAGAGCTACCCACAGAGGCAGACTCTTCCTTAGCAAACATTTTTTCACTCCTCTACAAAGCTCTGGCAGGTAGGAATGGCAGGGTGTGCTCCAATACTCAAATTTCATCTCCTCGTCTCATCCACTCCTTTCCTCCTCTCTTACGCTCGTTTCCTCCCCTCCATTCCTCCACATTCTACCGGAGTAGGAGACGAGTGGAGGAGATGAGGAGACGAGAAAAAGTGTTGGGGTGCGGCCGGAGAGTCGGGTTCCATGAACTCCTTCATGAGTGGAGCTACGATATGCTGTCAATCTGTGTGCTATATGTGATTGATCTGTATAGTTCTGAAGAATTCTGTTTTGAAAGTAATTGGGATTTTTAAACCTTTTCGTGTGAAGACAAAATCTTAACAATTAATTTAGATTTGTGACCTCAAATATGCCACTCATTGCAGACTGTGTGCATTAAAGGCAGTCTTTGCCAGGAGGATAGTTCTGGTCGTGGTATTTCTCTGTCATTTGTCTGATCTCACCACTTCTGATGAAAACACTGTACTCTACACAATAAAATGATTGGATTAAATCAAAGACACTACAAGATTATTGAACCTCTGGGAATTTCTGTTCGACATGTCACCTCTATCTCCCATCACTCTCCCTCAGAGCACTGCAACTATGACCGCCAGATGGCAGCAGAGTTCTGCATGTGAGTGCTTATTTCGTCAGTGTTGAGTAACTGCTACTTGTTAACACATAAACACCAAAGTAATTGGATTTCAATGTGACCAGTCAATAAAATGTGTGAAATTATCAATGAGAAAACTTTTACAGAAGCACATCCAGAAAACAAATTAGCAAAAGACCCCTGCAGAAAATGTCAAAGTCTCAGAACAGATGTCATTTAAGTGGTTTTTCGGAAACACAAAATGGTGTAAATTCAGTGCAGCAGACTTCAAAACCGAGTCGCCAGTAGGAGAACTGAAGTGGTTTCAGAGCTT
>CM040741.1:66120046-66160046 GCA_022829145.1 Albula goreensis
TCCTATCCATGTTTCCTTTAATTAGCTCTACTGATGCACATCCTGCATTAATGCTGCCTGTTTCTCTTGTTTTTCTTGAACATTACATACTGCAGGTATTGACAAACTGACACATCTTCTTAACATCTTGGATTTCAGATATTTATTACCTCTGCCTTTATATTGAATTAAAACTGTACATAAATTAATAAATAAAGAATTCAAATGTCTTTTATAACCACGATGTGCCTCCAGTCGTGGTTTGAAATCTTTCTCTATTCATATAAATGAAATGAAAGATGAAAACCTGATTACTATCTTGATGAAGATCTGTGTCCTCTTTTACGCCTTTCACAAGTCCATGTGAAGGATTACTCCATACAGTACGGGTACTCTTTCTGAATAGTGTCTACACACTGGTGCCATATTTGGTCTGGGTATCTGAATCGAATAGAAAACCATTATAAATTCTCATATTACATGCAGTCCTTACACCTTCACACCTTAAGTAATTACTTGGTATACTCACTTGGAAAAAAAAAATAGGCTATTACTTGAATGCCCGCACACGCACACGCACACAGACACACACACCCATATACATATAGAGACACACACACACACACATACATACGGACACACCTATATACAGGCACGCATAGACACATACACCCAATTGCACACACAATCACATTTATAGAGATTTAATACAACATTTAAATTTAATATACTTTTCTTAATGGGACTTCATGCAGATTGTCATTTTCCGTTTCAGCGGCTTGACATCAACTGCCCCCATGATCAGCAGCACAAATAAGAATTTCACACACTACAAGTTTAATTAAACTTGCTGTAGGCCATAAATGTAGATTTTTGTGGAAAACAACCCCGCCCACCCACAGTGTTTCCCGTGGCGGCTCACAGACTGTGAATTTCGTCGTTCTGCTCTTTCCTCGCGCCGCCTCCGCCGCCTTTCCCTTGTTTTGTGAAGGACGCTTCTGTGAGCACGCTCAGTGGGTAGCGGGTTCAAGCCTCTCACCCTTGGGGGGAGAGGAGCCTCAGCACACATGTCCAGTGTGCAGACCCAGGCCGAACCCAAATCCTGGCGGGCCGCGGTGTCCATTGATTTCTCCTGGGTTTCCTTTCAATTAGTGGCCAAGTGACGGCCTCGGAAACAAGGCTCGCACAGATCAGTGACTTCAATTAATGACTGAAGTTCTCCGCACACATCAAAAAACAGCCAACAGATACCGCCACCCTCCTGGACTGGGGTCTGATACCCTGTCAGCTGAGCGTGGGAATTTCTGGAATTCCACAGTGGACTTTGTAAAGAGGTAACTCAATGAAATTAAATTAAAGCCTAACTATGGACGGGAGTTGGAACCTAGCAGAAGCCATAATCTCTGAATGCAGAACATCAGCAGTGTGAACCTGGAGTAAACTGGCAGTAATGATGCTATGTCTCTTGGAACTGTCCCTACTCAAATAAACATTAAATATTAAAAAAAAGTAATAAATAATTAACAAACTTCATCACCATTTCTGTAATAAATGTAATGACATTTGAGATGCACCACCCCCCCCACCCACCCAACCCCACCCCTATACCTTTTTTTCCAATGATCTCCCACAGGCATGAGTTTCCCCTTGAGGAAGTCATCCCCCCCCTCCGTTCCCCAGGCAACGGTAGACTGCCGTGAGCTCTGCTGTCAATACTTCACCCCCAGC
Source organism: Albula goreensis (assembly GCA_022829145.1). Taxonomy (NCBI): domain Eukaryota; kingdom Metazoa; phylum Chordata; class Actinopteri; order Albuliformes; family Albulidae; genus Albula; species Albula goreensis. The sequence goes on from CM040741.1 coordinate 66,121,754, forward strand.
AGTTCCCCCTCGGGGTGAATGAGATTCTCCCGCTGTTTGACAGCTTTCAGATTATGAAACATGATTAACTGCCACTCTTTCCCCCACCCCCACCCACCCCCGTTTCTCTCTGCCTCTCTCTCATTTAAAATGTTGCTGTCACATGTTAATGGATAAAGATTTACTGTCATCATTTCTTTTTACAACAAGACTGATTACAATGTCCAAATGAAGGCGATGTTTAAAAATTGAGTTGGTTCGCTATCTATCTTGCTCTCTCTCTCTCGCTCTTTCTTTCTGCTGCCTTTTCTCGATCTGTTTCACTTTTTATCTTCATCTTTTCTCTCTGTCTCCCCCTCCTTGTTTCTCCAGTTCTGTCTTTCAGAATGTCTATTTGCTCAGTTGTCTGTTATCTTCCAGATAAAGGTTTGACCCCACCCTGGGTATGACCACAAAAACCCATACACACTGGCACGGAAATCCACCGAGTGGCAGAAATACAGACAGACAAACAGACCAACAGACATAGTGCCCTAAGAAACATGTTCACACAGACCTCTTGAGACAGACATGGGCTTTGCACACACACACTCAAATCCAGGAAACACCTCAAAAGTCCACTAGAGGTTCCACACTACTTAAGCTATGTATCTTAAACCCAAATCCCTGAGTGAAGTGTCTGTAGCTGTTTCCTAATTTGTTTTAGTGATAAGGACCTTAATCTATGTCAATAATTGGTTGAATAATCTATATAAGTTATACTGACAGGTGATTGATAGGACACTAATTGAAATTTTGTCATCCAGCATTGGATGTTTGAAATCCACTGGCTAGGAACCACACAGCTTACTAAAGATCCATATATACCAGAGAAACTCCAGTCCTGGATGGCCAGTGTTCATGTGGTTTATTTTTGACCACCAATTATGCTAGCACAATTAGCTAATTAGCTGTAAGCACCAGCCCCTGGTTTGCTGACAGATTAGACAGGAGTCCTGTCTGTGATGAGTCATTGTGGATGAAGGCTTTTGTTCTATATGCAGTATTTATATAATAATCAGGGGTTTTTGTTAGCATGGCATTTCAAATCGCGTTTCAGCTTTACACCATCTTCCCCTCGAAGATTATTCTTATCTCCTGTGGCTTGGGCCCTCGTTTTCTCCTCAGTGCGTCACCTGTCACCTCTTCAGAAGAACGATGGCGTAAATTCAGTTTCATTCAAGGCAAAGGGAATAAAATGTTCCTCCCAAAAATAACATAAGATACCGACCAGACGATGCCATGATTTCTGTCTCCATGGGCCTTAAATTTAGAACGTGTTTCTGATCTTTCAAGGCTGTGGTTCTGCTGGTCCAGCTTTCGCTCCCTCTTTTCTCTGCCTCCTTCTGTCCCTCCATCGCTACCTCCATTAGCATGATTTCACCTGGAAATGGTTCTTTGGCACAGCAATACAATGAGCCAAACAAATCATCACTTTTAAACAATCAAATTGATAAACATCAATAAGTGTTGAAAAAATTTGAGGAATGTTAAATAAATAAATAGAATTATTGAATCTGAGGAAGGCAAACATATTATGTTAATAAGAGTAAAAATGAGAGCAGTGGCCATTTTGAGTCCATTATAATAATCAGATGATGAGTGGCCATAACAGTGATAATTGTGCCCTCTGAGGGCCAGATTATCATATAATTATCATTCTGTCCATGGCCAGATCCCTCACTTCAACAACTCCATGAAGTTTCCTCTCCCATCTTTTCATCTCTTCACTCACTCTTCCTCATACTGATTCCCTCTGTCCCGCCATGCCCTTAGAATTCTCATGAATCTCAGTAAATATATCCTCACACACACACACACACACACACGCACGCACACACACACACACACACACACACACACACACACACACAGTCAATCTTTATTTTATTTATTCATTTTGTTTTGTCTCACACTAACATTCCAAACACACTCACACATACAGAATCACTCTTCCAGACTCAGTCAGCCCATCAGTCTACAATTATTTAATATTTTATTTTCTTTTATATTCTCTCTCACTCCCTTCTCACTCGTCCTCCATAGATTATGATATTATGAAGGACCCCACTCTCACTGGGGCTGACTCACTGTAGTCATTAAAGATCTCATAGCACTTCTCAAAAGAATACGTTTGATACCATGTAACCATGGTATCCTGGTCAAATTCCCACAGACGGTTTTTCTCCCCACATCCCGGCAGCTAATTACCCCTTACCTCTGACTGGCTGAATCCCAAGGTGCTTAGCACAGGTTTAAGTGGCTCAGTAGTCAGTGGCGCCCCCAGACATTTTTCATAGGGGTGTCCAGATGGGACCGCTGAAAGCCTTGGGGTGGCACACTAAAACCAAAAGTCCTAACTGAATTTCAGGAAATTCTATTATACTGTTGTAGTATATAGGCCAGTTGAAAACTAGTGGGTGGGGGGGGGGCGGTGCAGTGGGTGCCCTTGCCCCCTGGCGGCGCCATTTTCTGTAATTCCCTCATTCTCCACCTTAGCTGATGTTAGGTGGCCACTCAGGCACAAAATGGCTGCCGTGCATCACCCAGATGGGGGCTGCATATCAGTGGTGGCTGAGATGAGTTTCCCTTATTGTAATCCTGAAATGAATCATTTGAACCAATGAACCAAGGTGGTGTGGTCTGATTTGAAGACTGTAGTCAATAAGCATATGCCCAAGGAATTGTGGGAAAAGAGTCTGTACCGTTACCCTGATAGTGATGCCAATAATCTTGACAGCCCCTGATTCTTTTACGTTATGCATTAAGAAAAGTTTTTAGATCAGCTTTATCCAATTAAAAGAATATAGCTCTTCCATGTAATGAAATGAACTTGTTGAGTTCAAGAGAAGTGCCACAAATATGTCCTCTTCTCCTGCAGCACTGCAAAAATCCTGCAGCAAAAATCCCAGCGTTTATTTCTTTGAATACGGGAGAGGGCAGTCAACGAGTTAATTAGAGCAACGTCTAATCACAATGTAGTAGTACATATTTTTGTGCCTGTATGTCTTCATTCAGAAGGGGCAGTTACTTTATTTCCAAAACGATCATATCACTTGTGCAATTCCTTGTTCATACAGATATCTTCAGACGTATTTTATAACATGTAGGCTGGGTTGGTTGTAGCATTCATGTTTTTTGTGGGTCAAGTATGCAGCGAAGAGTGCGACATACTCACAGCTTGTTCCCCCCCACTTGAAGGATGCTTGAGTGGCAGTAATGATGAATAAATAAACATAATTTTACCTTTCATTCATGATTTCCATGAGGGCATTTTGCCTGTGGAAGAACATGACTGGCACAGGCCCAACCTGACCTGCTTCACTCTTATTCAGATCTGACCGGAGAGCGCGAGATCAGCTAACGTAAGGACTGGGCCAAGGGCAACGCCTCTGGCTAATCGTGCTAATCGTGAGCGGAACATCGATGGGCTCCCCCTGCTGTTCCACGCGGGCATTTCAGGCATTAATTAGGCGGAAGGGCTTCAACAGGACACAATTAGCGAAGCTTGGATGGTGAATAAAGATTTTTTTGTCAGTTGCAGCGCGCAGCACAAAGGTGAGCTTCGCCTGAATAGAGACCATTGACTCATCACATGATATGCGGCCTCCATGGGAACTTCTTATTTATTCTTTCCCTGAGATGCAAAGCTAATTAAGACAATAGCACACCCTGCACTTTTAGTTGTGACAGGAAAAAGTGAACTCATAATCAGGGCTAATAAGAGTTGCCCCTGAGCTCAGCCTGGAAGCAATGACAGCTTTACAAAGAGAATTGCCGGTTATTTATTTATTTGTTTGTTTGTTTATTTGTTTGTTACTTTTAAATTTAATTGTTTTAAAGGTTAACTGTCCTGTTTTGTTTGCCCATGCTTCCACACAGTTTTCTGGGAGGATGAGACCAAAGAGCACGTAATTTGAGAGCACTACCTTCATTTTCAACGATCCCACTGCCTTGTTATATAGATTTGATACAGAAATAATATAGTCATTCATCTTGCAAGGCCTACACACCAAAAAGAATTCACATATATTTTTATAAACCTACAGTACACTGCCATCCCAAGTAATGTTTTTTTTATTGGTTTTGGGCAGCAGTGCAGTGTAATGTTTACAGAGCTCAGACTTCAACTCACAGGCGGGATGGTACATTCCTTGCTAAGGCACTGCTGTAGTACCCTGCAGCAGTGTATCTCAACCAGATTCATTCAGTAACTACAAAGCAGTATAAATGGGTAGTATGTAAACTGCAAACTGCTCTGGCTAAAACTACCTTCTTAATGCTTAAACGTATTGTAGATCTGATAAAATAGTATTGATTGTGCAAAAGTGTGGGCCACATAGACTTCTTTTCAAATAATTCGTTTTTCACTGCCAAAACTATAACCCCCTTGAAAGACAGACACAGACTGTGTGCAATGGAGTCTTACTCTCAGACCTTTTGCCTTGAAATTTTCCCCTCATCATTGCCTTCTTTAGATCCTCATTAAAACACTTCATGGTTGGTTGAGTTAATTGAGTCTCAGGCAGATATCTTGACAGAGTATTTGTTTTTTTACTAACATTACCTTTCTCCTGCCACGTGCCCACTTGGTGGTTTTGTAACGTGGACACGAAGAAGAACACAGATGATTGATGGATTGTCATAAAAAAACAGCTTAAGGTGAAACTGAAAGAGTCTGATAATTTTCACATAGGCACATTTCTCTTTTGTCTCAACTGTTCGTCAGAGATCGAATGGCCTGGGGGAAAAACAAATTAAATTCCAGGATGTTTATTCTTCATTATGCCCTTAATGAAGAAAGAAACTTAGCGAGCCTAATTACACCTCAATTTGGAACCATCTATCTGACATTTTTCACGAGTAAGTGTTCCGTTGTCGCTAAGCAAAACAAATCATGCTGAAATATTACAACCATTTAATCTCATAGACATTAAATCTCTTCCAAATGAAGTCCCTTTTAAAACCTCTACTTGTGAATGTTTTCAAATTGATTTTATAATAAATGTTGGCAGATGAAGAGAATTCCATTTTGCAAGCTGGCTGGGACATAAGCAAAGCCTGCAAAATCAGATTAACCACTAGGGGCAGTAGAGAGAAATATGTATTACACCTATAACCTGTAGCTACTGCTTTTTTGCTGAGGAGGACAAACTGCTTTTCTACTATCATTGTGAGCCACAATTGGACACAAGCTTTTAATATTCCCTTTCATGTATTTTTGACTGTTAAAAGAGACCAGCTCTTGCAAGAGACTCAGTATCAAACTGAAGTTTACAGTAAAACATTACAAAGGCTTGTGTGCTGAAGACTTCTCAAACTTCTTATGAAGTGGTTTGTAGGGGAGGGTGGGTTGTGGGGGTGGCACCTGAATGTCAGACATTATGCTGGCTGATTTCCTAATTGGTGTCATTTTTTTGTTTTGTTTTGCAAAAAAAAAAAAAAAATTTCTGCACAGTGTTCTACCAGCTTTCCTCGTACTGATGTCTACATTTCATAAATTCTTGTGCTATTTATATCATATCTTTAATACTTAATACTATACTCTTAAAAATGAATTATTCCTCTTAAAACCACGCATTCAGTGTGTCCTACCTTTATCCATACAAATTTTAGAAATAAGATGAATTGCTTTAGAGCTTAAATATGTATATACTGTGTATATCTCCTATGGCTCTCGTAAAGGATAAGACTGAGTGTATACTCATGAGGGTAGGACATACTCAGGTATAAAGGGGTACCTTACAATCCGTAGTTTATAACCTGCAGTTTACACATTTCATAGGGAGAGCCGTTTTTTCTGCTTGTTGCGTCTGCTATAGTAAATTCCTGATTATTGATTGAGAATCGCGTGTGACTTGATTAATGACTCTCTTCAGAGGATGAAACTCCAAGTGTGGCGTCTTTTCCGCCCCATGTATTCCGTTTTCTAAAAGAAAAAAATAATAAATAAATCCTAAGAAGGCATCTTTAATGCGTCTATACTGTTTGGAGATGCAGACAATCCAGGGGGAACAAAGAGAGTAGTTCTGCTCGAAGCTACCAGCATACTAACGAGCAAATTAGAGGCATTAGCTGCCGGAAATAATGCAATAACGATTATCGTAACATAGGCTAGCCTGACGGCTGTCGAGGTTGCTCATTTGAGAGGGCAGGCTAGCGGTGGGAGCTGAAGTGACACAGTGCAGGGTGCTCCCGCATGGTAATTGGTCACAGATGATTAAATTAGCTTTCTGCATAGTGGACAGTCTTTGTGCAGAGCGGCGGTAACTGCATAATGTAGCCTGGCTTTTCCAGAATGGGTGCGGTCTTCAACACTTTTTGGCATGTTTATACATGACTTTAGCCGGGGAATGACCCACCCTTCACATCCCAAGTTTAAAACAGAAGGCGTCATTAGGCACCACATGAGTATATAAAATGGGGTTTTGCTCTTCTGTGAGGGGCACCTAGTCATAACATTTAGCCTGAATCCAGAGGAAAATAAAAAACAGAAGTATAAGAACTCAAACTGAATCTAGTTGAAAAAAAATATATAGAATAAGCTCAAAATAAATAAACACAGGTTTAAAATCTGAAGTATGAAAAATCCATGAATTGATAAAAGAGTTTAAACTCTCTGCATTAAAAAAGATAATTAAGATGAAATGCTTGTAGTGGAAAAGTCAGGTAGCAGCTTGGGCTGAATTAAGGGCTGCGTGTCCATCCTGTTCCAGGTCACTGCTAATATCATTAACAAAGCTGCAGTTTCCTAGTAATCGTTTGCTGTTACCAAAATAGTCGTAATATAATTACAGAGATATGGGCATAACTTAATATGAAGTTTTGCCTTCATTTGTTGGGTTTACTTCAGCATTGCTATGATTTTACTGTGGTCTAATCAATAAGTGAACTTGGTTTGATATATACATTCTGGAATGGAATTTCCTACATCTGGCTTACAAGAGCGCAATGTCCTTCAGCGAGATACAGACTGTCCTTAAGCCTGTCATCCATCTCCTATGCAGGCAGACAGAGCTCATAGTAACAGAATTAGGATGTTGGCAGGTAATTGAACCAATTAAGGCAGTTTTCCTTAATCAGTTAATCAGTGGACCAGCGCACCCACAGCGCCCTCTATGACTCTGAGTATGACATCATAGGTGTATTTCTCTGATTCAGTTTCAGTTCAAACCCCTCTCAGCGGTGTTCAGTGAATCAAACGGTGAATCACCCGTCTGTCGTCCTTTGATGAATGAACTTATTCCCGGAAGAGTGTTATTTCTCCTGCCTGCCTTTCAGCTTTTATGGGAGGTTTTTTTTTTTTTTTTTGGGGGGTGTTGGGATGTTGGGGTGGCTTCTTCAGTCCTTCATTTTATCAAAAAGGAAAGGTTGAAAGGCCCTTAAACTCATTTCAAAGGAGTAGAGAAGCCGGGAGGAATTAATCAGCAAACAAATTGTCCTGTCAGCGGCGGACCATGTGACTGCAGGACAGGGGCTTACCGAACGCTCAGCTATAAACATGAAGATTATTGGCACCATAAAATAGATACATCGGTTTTTGTCGCATGCTGAAGAACCAAAGAACATACTCAACTTCTCTTTGGGGAGTTTTTATTTATTTATTCTTTCTTAAGGAGAGATATTCTGCATTTTATTTTCTTAGCTGTCACTGACATGACACAGGTGGATGAATCACTATGAAATTTAAATTGCGAGTGTGAATGTGTGAATTTGTGAATGTGTGATGTGTGAATGTGCGTGCTTGTGAGTGCGTGTGCATTTGTGAGAGAGAGAAACATTCTTTACGTGACTCCTCCTCCTCATCCTTCACGGAATCCTTCACAGGGTTATTGTTTTTGCCGGTTGGCCCAGCTTCATTTTGTTGATCCCGGCTAATCGAATGAGTGTTGGTCCATGGCAGAGACTGTCTGCGCCCAGGCCTCAGTGCCACCCCCACCCACCCCCGACCCCGCCTGTCCCCTCCAAACCCTGACCCTGCCACCCACCCCCTTCCCATCAGCCACCCCGGTCCCTGCACAGCTATTGCCACTGCCCTTGCTCATATATTTTTAATCATTTTTTATTCTTGCAGTTTTCTTTCCCTCCGATTTTCTCAAACCAAACTCAACCAAACCTCACCACAGCACCTACTCCGCTGGCTTTGGGAGAAGAGGCCAAACATGTGACTCCTCCGATTCACGTGACGACAATCTTGCTTCTATTCGAACTGCAGCCACACCACTAATCGCACACTGCAGTCAGCGTACACTCATTTGTGGTGTGGTTATCTTGTTCTTAAATTTACTGTGCTGATGAGGGGATATTACTTTTCCACTAGTTCCATAAACTCCTTCATCACCTTCTGCCTTCTATGTCACCGGTCTTCTGCTTATGTTTTATGAGTAAAATCAGGACATGAGTTTAGCTGCCGTTGGTCTGTAATAATGATGCATGAATGCATTGGAGCTTGGGCTGTGCACCAGTCACAGAAACTGAAATTATGCAGCAATTCGGCTCCTGTACACCATTTTTAAGGCTGTGATTTACCGAGGACCGGTCAGGCATCAAAATGTACAAAATTTAATCAAAATTTAATCTTGGGAACCCGAGATGCACTCTCACCATGCAAATTATAAGAGATTGACCTACATATCAGGAAAAAAATATGGATTCATAAATATACATCTTGCGTTGAGATATAGAAAAGGTGAAATAATTCAGAGACTGTGGGCTGCATTGTATAAACAGGTCTCAGAATATTAACCCTTTCTGTCCTCAGGTGACCGTGTGGTTACAAACGTAACATTCATGTTTAAGTGGGTTGTGTTGCATACGTTTCTATTCATCAGGCTTCAACTTGTTTGAACACGTTATTCGTACTCCCCTCTGCTCAACTGTGATTCCACCTCTTATCTATCCTATTTGACAACAGACTGTGCTTCTGTTACTGTCTATTTCAGAGCAAGAACTGGACCCTACTTATATTTATTGGTCTATTACAAATCTGGTTGTTCTACTTTAATTGTTATTATCACTGTATTGTAATTGACGTCACTGTTATTATTTCAATTACTATTCGAGTCAGTGAGATTCATGTCAGCCATCTCCACTCTTCTGTTTACCCGTTGTACACCAAGTGCCGGCCAGAAGCAGATGGGCTCCCCCTCTGAGCCAGGTTCTGCTCAGGGTTTCTTCCTGGTTGTCAGGGAGTTTCTCCTTGCCACTGTTGCCTTGGCTTGCTCTGAGGGGACTTCAGGCCTGGGGTCAATTGTAAAGCCATTTTGTGACCACTTGTTGTATACAAATAAAGTTAAACTGAATTGAATATTACTTCTGATGTCCGACAAGATTTTGCTTGGATAAATATTTTCCTTGTATAATATTTTATTCATTATATTGCATGTTTTAAGTGTTTCAGTCTCAAACAACTTTTGTTTTCTTACCAGTTCTGCTTTTGTTTATCATTCATTCATTCAAATTCTATGTATCTGTGTATGTGTCTATCAGTCTGTCTGTCCTTCTCTAATACAATTTCTATCTCAACATCCACATCTAATTTACGATGAATTAACCATTGCCTCAGGTACAGATGGTCTGTCTGACTGTAAGTGCTTCTTATGTTGGCCATGGGAATCATTTGTTCTTTATTAATTTTTTTTGTTATTAATTTGCCTTGCAGAGCTCCAGACGATCTAAGTCTTATTGATGGACTGTGAGTTTCCCTCTTCCACAGCGCGATCACTGCCTAGAGTAAGGCTCTGTGAGAGTGTGAAGACCACAAGTTTTGTGTCTGAATTTCAGTCTGAGTTTTTTTTTTTTTTTTGTTTTGGGGGATTGCTTTGTTGTCCCTTTAGACCTTTCTTTGGTGACTGCTCCTCTCTGATGAGTCATATTTCTCTGTGACTGATGTCAGCTTAGCTCCGTCATGCCAGATCACTGCGCAGATGGGAGGGTTTTTTTCCCCCCTTATTTTGGGGGGGGGGAGACAGACTGCTGAGAAATGTGCTTCCGGAGAATTCTTCAGCCTGTAGAGGGTGATTTGAGGAATCCCATTAGACACCTGAATGGACTGCTCATCCGTCACCTTCTGGAACATCTCTCCCGTAAATGACGTGCGGGTCTCGTCCTCAGAGGTCCTGAGTCACCTCCTCACCTGGCCTGGCCTGTTATTCTGCCATTCATTGAGATATTATTTCCTGATCTTATCAGGAGGAGTTGATTGTGACTCACGACTCCTCTGATTGATTCACATGATTACGAGCCCTTGAGTCTTCACACTGCAGATTCTCCACCGTATACATTCTGCCTATGCCCTTCAAGGATGATGGACTAAGCTATGTCCTTATATCCTTGGTTCATGCATCCACAGGTGATGAGTCCGACAAACTCAACAAACTCCTAACTTTCCCTGGCTGGGTCTTTCGAGGCTGCGCCAGTTGTTCTAGCCACAGCCAATAATACTACAGCTTTGGGCTCAAACATCCAATCACAGGGCTCATCTTACCCTCACCACATGAGCCACCCGGACACCTAATGTGGGGAATCATTTTTAAAACATTTTTTGTTGCATTTTTTTATTTTTCATGTGTATGGGAGGGCTCGTGTGTACAGAAACTCTGATTACAGAGTCCAGCTGGAGTAGGGAAAAAACAAACAAACGAACAAACAAATTATCTGGAGAAAAATATCTGCACAAATGTTCAATGTAATCAAAGTTAAACCATGCAGCTAGGCTGGTGGAACTAATCTCTGTACAGATGGAATGGCAGTAACAATACAGCACATATAACACCAGTGAAAGACTAAGGACATAACATAACATGACATAACATGACATGACATGACATAACATAACATGACATGACATGACATGACATGACATAACATGACATGACATGACATAAGTGCAAACATATCCACATGTCCACATATCATACAATTAGTCCAACTTTTGTGTATTTAGCGACTGCACAGCTTTGGGGAAGAAGTGCCGGTTAAGGCGTTCTGTCCCGCCTCCTACAGACCTGTACCTTCTGCCAGATCGGGAGATGTTGAAAAAGATGGCGAGCTGGGTGGAGAAGGTCACTGGTGACCATGATTGCCTGAGGAGGTGTCTTGCGTGTGTAAGGAGTCCATTGTGGGGAGTCTGTTTTTTAATGGTGAGATCCCAGCCAGAAACATCTCACAGGATTGTAACAATTCCACAGACAGGCGATTAGAGTGCTCTGTCTCCTACTTCCTGATTGCAGTCTTTACTTGACCTTATCCAGGGAATGGATTGCCCACATTCATTCCACATAGCAGCTGAAGGGTAGTTACCGAAGCCATTGAGGTTAAGTATCTCGCTCCAGGGAACAATGGCTATTCCATTCCCCACAAATTACCCATAACCTTTACAGGCCCTATGACCACCCACATAACACTTGGGCTTCAATGCCGTTTGGGGATCAAAATGACGAGGCAGAGAGACAGAGAGCCCAGCACAAAAAAAGCAAAAATAGAAAACTAGGCAGAGACTGCGAAAGAATTCCAGCCTGGAGGACATTACTGTGTCGAGAGGTTTGTAATCAGGTGTGGTCTACATAACAGAGTAAATAACATCATGCTCAAAAAAGCGATGCGCAAAGCAAGGCATGACAATCAGCACAAAAAAACAAGATTTCACATTACCCTGTCTGCAGACAAGTCCATCATAAAAGAACCTTTCATGAGACGTAGTAAATAATAATAATAATAATAATAATAATAATAATTTGCTACATGAAGTACTTTGTGATAGACAAAATGGAAATCATTCAATATTCCAAGATATGGGTTGAAAACCAGTGCGATGGTGCAATGCAAAGCTTGTTAATTAAATGTGTCACTGTTTTAATAGAATCTGTCCAGAACCAGGGGAGAGATAGAATGGGTAGGACTGCAGAGGGTGAGAACGAGAGAGAGAGAAGAGAGAGAGAACATGAACGAGAGGGAGATGGAGCAGGAGAGAGAGACAGAAACAGAGTGGCACAGGTAAAAACAAAGAAAAAAAATGGAGGGAGAGAGATAGAGGCACAGAAAGAGGCAGAAAAGGAGACAAAGAAAAAATATAAAGACAGAGAGAAGGAAAGAGAAAGGGAAGACAAAGACAGAAGCAGAGAGAGGGAAGGAGAAAGAGAGACATGGGGAGTGGAGAGAGAGAGAGAGAGAGCACTCAGGAGAGAGTGAGGGAGGTAGAGTAGTGAGGGATGGCAGTGTCACAGACAGCACACTTATAATTCTGATGGCTCTGTCAACAACAGGCAGCTTAATCTGACGTGTCCGATGTGCTCGCCGCGGGCAGATCTCAGCGGCGCTGCTACCGTTTGGTCTGGTTTGGAGAACTCACTGAGGTGAAGGAGACGATCCACCATCCAGAGCCACACCATCCCAAACCAAACGTCTGCCTCTCCCCTGCCTCCCCCCTGCCTCCCCCACGGTGAGGGCTGTGCTCTGGTCTGGCCCACAGCCCAAAGCTTTTGTGGTTCAAAAAGGCTTTATTTTTCAATCTGTAAATTCTGTATAAGCAATAAAAAGGCTTATTCAGAAGTTTGACCCAGCCTTAAATAAACTGTTTTTCTTTTTCTTTATTATTTTCTGTTTTATTATTTATACTGTTTCATATTTTTGGTTTAAACTAATATATTGCAAAGAAAATAAATAAGAAAACTGTTTAATGAAAGACAAATGAAAGTACTCAGACTTCACTCCAAACTTCGATTCAAACAAACATTCAGCACCAAATGAAACATACATAGTGAAAGTTCGATCTTGTCCCATGTAACCCTGAACTCTGAATGTCTATTTTCATCAACCTCTCACTATGCACTCAAGCTAATATATTTATGCTGCTGTTAGCACATGTTAGAGGGCTTAAATATATTCTGTAGGTCGTTGTGTTAACTGTTATGGCCCTGACAATTTGATAGCATCTCTGCTTGTTGCCATAGCCAATTGCATGCACTATGTAACTGAGAAAGAGCAATAAAATAAAATAAAAAAATAATAAAAGTCTAATAAAAGCCTAAATATAAACAGAGAGAAAGAGAAATATTAAGAAAGGAAGAGAGAATGAGACAGATAAATACAAAGTAAGTTGAAAACAGAGAGAGATTAAAGAGAGGCACAGAGATATTTAAGACAGACACATTCATAACTTCAGTTGAAACTAAATTTTCAATGTTGTTTAAACGTAGAACACACACAGTTACATGAATTTTAATATCCTTTATTTAATCATAGTGGTCACCTGAGAACTCAGTTCTTTTTTCCAGTGACAACCTGGGAAATCAGAGTGGGGAGGATTCACAAGGGACTAAATTATAGTCAATTAGATATAGTTATACTAATATTGTTTAGGTGGCCAGGCCTACAGTCATTTCCAAGGGGATTTTATGAAGAGAAAAATTAGTAAGTGCGATACTGGAGTTAGCTGAGGGCACTTTTAAAGAGACGAGCTGTCCTGAGCTCCCTGCTACCCTGGCTGGCTGCTCATTCCGTTTGCAGGAGAGCATGAGATGAAACAGCTTCAAGGGCCACTTGACTCTTCGTGTCCTTCATTTTCACCTGAATTTCACATCCTACAGTCTGAAAATGGCGCGTACAATGATCAAAGTCTGAAAATTGTAAGAAAAAAAAGTATGAGTATTTTTGCCAATTTTGTCAAAAGTCAATTTTGTGACATCCTCCTAAAATGATTTCCTAAGTCCCTTAAAAGTCCCATACTATCATCTTGTATATATCACATATGTGATATAGCTGTTCTATTCATAAAGTTACTGAAGGGAGCAGGAGCATTACTTTTCCTACTAGCTCTGTGAACTCCTGTCAGACCAGTCTCTGGTTTTGAGTAAAACCATTAAGCTGGCCTATAAGATTCAACATCACGTACCTGTGTCTGATTGATTTTCTCACAGGTAAATTGCATTGATCATTTAAACACAGCAGTACCTTGTTTCACCCCTGCCTCAAGCCCAGATCAGTGGCACGTTTAACCACACCACAAACTGTGTTGCTCAAGGTCAAAGATCAAATGAATGTGTCTTGATTCCAGGCAGGCTTCTCTGGGGAATCAAAGGTTTGCTAACTGATAGACTGTTGAGAGGACACCGCTTCAAGATGATAAAGGAGTCAAGCACTAATGGATCCATCCACCCATGCTGTAATTATGTTGAGACAAACAGAGAGGATTGACAAAAAGATCTCCACAGGCAATATGGACAACCGTGACTTCATGGTGATGCATAAAATGAAGCACGGCGGGTCCTCCAGGTGGCTCACAGGGTAAGACGCTTGCCTGTGAGCCCTGGGGTAGGGGGCAAGCTGGCCAAGCTCATCGGTCTCATCACTACAGCACTCTGGGGCACCAGCGGTCGCACTAACACTGACCACATCCTCATCCAAGAGTGCAATGTGTGGTGAGCAATCAGTGGTGCGGCTGCTGCCTGTGCAAGAAGCGAAACTGTTGTCACGGGAATCTGAGGAGTCACATGATCAGCCTCTCCACCCAAAGACGACAGAGCGGGTGCTGCGGCGAAGGTCAACAAGCTTGGGTTGGGAAAATCAGGAAAAGAAATCAAGGTTAGGAAAAAAGTGTAAAAAGAATGTATGAATAGTGTATATATATACATAATCTAACAGTAATTCTAGACCAGGGGTGGCCATCCATGGTTTTTGAGAGCTGTAATGCTGATTTTTGTTCTGAATATTTGTTACACATTATTTAGTTGATATGTTAGCACAGCCAGTTAAACGGAACATGAGGACCAGGGTTGGCAGCTCACGTTCCCAAACTTTATGATGGTAAGTAAGTATGGAAGCGCAATGTCTGTTCTCAGTTTTAAATGTAGTCACCTTGTGTACCACAGAAGAAAATGAGGGCAAGCAACTAACCAGGCATGTCAAATATTTATAATGTGGACTTACAAGGGTTATTGATTTGCTGTTCACTTGATATGGTATGTCCTTCAATGAACGACAGTCTCTGGGGCAAACGTTAACATAAACAACGCTTCCTTGAAACCGTAACATTGATTGTCAGGCCCAGCTGGACACGTGCATGCAGAATTATGAGGTAGAGTGAAATGTTGTTGTTTTTTTTGGATAACAACTCAGGGTGACCTTTAGTGAGAAGGGCCATGGAAAACATGAACCTCCCAGTGACAGATCAATAGCTCAATAGCAAGGTCCTGCCAAACTGGATGAGTTCAATTGTATTTTGTTTGATTTGTGTATTTTTTTCAGTCTTATCAGAGAGCAACAGATCACTGCACAGTGATTGGCTACAGCTCATATGTGACTGTCCAATCACCTATCACCTTTTTGATACTGGTCCTTAAAAACACATCTGGAAGGATACTTCATTTTTAAATAACTCATCCCTTCAGACACCAAAATATCTAAAAGATTATAAACAGTTTCAAAACATTCAGATCATTCAGATATCTCCAGAATGTTTTTGAGAGACAATTAAAAAAAGGCAGTTTAAAGTATTAAAATCATATTCGCCCTTTCTGTCAAGTAAACAAAGGGTTACAAAAAACTCAAACAAAAACCTCCATCAAAGCTACGGAAGAGTTTATTGGCTTATGGGGGTGTTTTCTCGTTTAATTAGGGGTCGGATCATCGTTTTGAGCAGATTGTGGCATTGGTGCTGTCTCTGCTGTCACACGCTGCTATTCCTTAATTAATACCCACCATAATTAAAGCATAATCCACTGCGAGACCCATTTTCATCAAAATGATGAACACTAACACATGGACAGACACGTTTTCCCATGTAATTTCACCACGCTAAAAATGCCAAAACCCATTAATACAAATTGTATTCATAAAAAAGTATCAAAGCAACCTCCAGAGAAGAGTTAAGTGCATTCCCGGTACAGCATAACATCACGTAAGCGCAGCAATCAAAGATAATAAAATATATGAACTTGTTTCTTCTCTGTCCTTTAACAGATTTTGAGAAATGCAGAGGTGTCACAGTAAAATTGTAAATAACACCAAAAAAGTAATACGTGTGTAATATTATTGGACAAACTTCAGTTTATTTCACATTACAGAGCATTTATTTATGAAAAATTCACATTTGTGTGAAGTACAGTAAATACTTTGTGATCATATTTTGATGAGAGATGAGCATGTTTTCCAAATGCTAACATAAATCATTGCACACAAATAAGAGTTAAGAGCAACCCAGACTATAATGGAGGAAAGCCATAATAGATACAGCAGATATAACTTACAACTATAATAATCTCTTACAAAAATAAATATTTAAGTAAAATGCCCATTCATAAGCCATTGTGAAATTTAATATGTGGACAATCACAAATGAGCATAAAGCAAATGTTCACAGTGAGTTTAAACAGCTTTCATAGCAGTGAGGACAAAGCACAGGTAGAGATGGACAGTATCTATTCATCAGAAAGTCTTTCTGGACAGTCCTAGGTGTCCACGAACACTCATGTGTGATTTTATCTACGGTGTGTGTGTGTGTGTGTGTGTGTGTGTGTGTGTGTGTGTGTGTGTGTGTGTGTGTGTGTGTGTGTGTGTGTGTGTGTGTGTGTGTGTGTGTGTGTGTGTGTGTGTGTGTGTCTGTGTGTGTGCCCACATGGGGTCTGCACTGAGTGAACATGTACATGTGTGTGTGTGTGTGTGTGTGTGTGTGTGTGTGTGTGTGTGTGTGTGTGTGTGTGTGCATGGACATGTTTGTGTGTATATGCTTGTATGTGGGCATAGGTGAACGTACATGAGCGTGTGCATGCACAGGAATACGTGAATGGATGTATGTGTGTCAACACAAATGGTGTGCTTGCATGTGTGTGTATGTAAAATGTACATACGGTGTATGTGCATGTGTACATACTTTGCGTATATGTGTGTGTGTGTGTGTGTGCACCCACGCGTGAATGTGTTTGGATGTGGGGGTGTGTGTGTGCACTCTGCCAATGAGCTTGCCTTTGCATGTACGCACATTGTGCAAATGCATTACTGTGTACGTGCACATGCATAATTACATTTACGTGTGTATGTGTATACATGCACACACAAACGCGTGTCTGAGAGTAATAGAGTGTGGAATGGGGGTCATTTTTTCATTTACATTCTCCATCTCCCTTGATAAGACGGACGTCTGTAAAGAGCTTACGGTTAGCAGGGTTTTAAATATACAATTACATTAACTCTTCCTACAAACCCTACTTTCCCATTACCCCCTTCCCTTCGCCTCTCCGTCTTGGAGACGGGCAGTGTTTCAGCCCAGCCGAAGATTGGGGTGACGTCGGACGGATGGATGGGGGAGGGGGGGGGGATGAGGGAGAAGGGGGCTGCAAGACAAATGAGTAAATTAGAATGCATTAGCATGGAGCCGAGATCCGCTGGGCTTTAAACAGAAAGGCTAAGAGGAGCGGGTCAGAGAGTGTAATTACACTTTTCCTCATCTCTCTTCATTCTGCAATCTCTCGCTCTCTCCTTCTTTCTGCTCTCCGCATCGTCACCCCTCTCTCCCCTCCCATGGCCTGGTCTCCAATGGTCAACCACCCATTCATCGAGCGGTGATGCCGTACATTTCTTAGTGTGGTTCTCCAGAGCATGTGGACGTAAGGCATGAATGAAACACTCCCACAATGAGGCACTTACAGACTACAAATCCCAGAGTGCACAGGTCTCTGCAGAGAATGGTGACGGAATAGCGCTCTGACTGGCTGGGTATTCCGGCACATCGGCCTGCCAGCATTCTTGAAGAAGGACCCAAAGAGTCTTTACACTCAATAGTCTGATGCATTCTACCCACACACGCTGGCATGAGAATGGCAACCTCCAGCCTTCACAGCCAGAGAGAACAATATTTTGGGGTCTAACCTGGGCTCTCTGCTGTAAATTTTAATTTAGTCTGTGTCAGTAACAGGCACCCAGCAGACATTTTGTCAAATAAAGGTCAAATAATCCCTTAGATTTTCCTGCAGATTACTGACAATTTTCAAAATCAACATCTGATTTCACATTTTATTCACATTTCTGCTTCAGTTTCATCGTAGATATTTCTTAAAAACTGATGGGGATCTGTAGGAGTATTCTCCCAGCTTCTGTGGGTTAAAGCATTTTTTTTTCGTATTTGCCCCAGGTCTGAGCTATTTAAAGCTATGTAAAATGATGGCAGATAACACAATGCAGGCCACAAACAGCAGCTACAGCACAATAAAGCACAGCGTGGCTTTCATTTCATTGTATTTTAAAAAGCAATAACGGCAATGCAATATAAAGAGCCAAACATATACAAACACACAAATGTATATATACACCGACCTCATATTCTCCCTTATTTTCCTTCTCAGAGTTTCATTATTTCGCTGCCTTTGACCCCCACTGGTTGGAACGACCTCCCCTACTTGGTGGCAATGGCAGAACCGTAAACCCTTTTCCACAAAGAGACTATAAGCCTAGGTTTTCGGACTGCATTTCACGTCAATGCGAATACACAAAACACGTCTCTGTGCTCTCTGTGTTTTAATGAATCTCCTCCTTTGTTTTGTGAATGTTCTTTCCCTTTTATTTTTCAGCACAAGTGGTCTTTTCATGCTCCAATAATACTAATTTGACTTGCTCATGTAGTGTATTCAAAGCCACGTAGAACGCATGATCCGTTTTCCACTTTGATTCAAAAGTGTCTGCCAAATGAAAATCTGTATAACGTCACTATATATTTGACAACACAATTTTTACAAATATGGAATAGACTGACATAGTACTCTAAAACGTGACAAAATGTGGTGGACAGACAGGTGAGCAGTCACCTGGATCTGTGTTCCAGGACTCTTGGTGGCTTTCTGACTGTGAGAATGTTACAGTTCTGAAATGTAAAGCCATCCATTACTTTAGACATTATGCATTTGCACAGCAAGATATGGTATCCCAGGGTAACCAATGTAGCTTTCCATTCAAACACTGCCCATCTTTAGCAGTTTTCCACTGACTGTATGAATCAGTCGTGTACACTTGTGCCCTCCATTCAGATTCAACAGCAGCGTCTCACCTGACAGTGTTACTTCGTGTCTCGTCCAGGCAGGGGACTTTGAGTGACAGCATCACAAGGCAGTTCAAATGTTACAATCTGTCAGCTGTCAACTGCCTGCAATGGTTTATTTTGTTTCTTTGTCATTTTATAGTGTATTCTTTTGCTTTACGGACGCTGTCATCCAAGAATGACTTGGGATATATCAAGCTTCACTTATTGATTTATACAGCAATATAAGTACATATTTGCTATGTGCCATTAAGAACACTATGACAACTCCCCATCTGGGTATGAAAACAACAAATCCCATGATGCAATGCAAAGCCCGGTTCCTCACACAGTTACAAAGCATGTCACTGCTTGTGTTTTCTCTTAAATTCTTAATTCAACCTGTGCATACATCATCATTAGAGTGATATAAATAATATTACTTGAAACAGACATAGTTTCCGGTCCCTCTTATACACCTGTATTCCACCCAGTGCTACAGGAGAAAGCTGCCATTCATTGGTGGAGAAGAGTATCTACATCCACATTTTATCCACAAGGGGGCTGATAAGGTGGCTAAGTGAAGAGAGATGATTTTTGTTGGAATTTTACCAGTACACTGGGTCAGAATAACAAAGTGAGACAAGACCTGGGTTTTAACATCTGATCTGAAGGACATCCACTGATGTGGCCCACGGTGAACCTCCTGGGTTCAGAGGGTCAGTTTGAAACATCTGGCTCCTGGCTGGGGGCTCCCATCCTGGGGAAGCAGGTGGCGGAGCCTCTAACCTGGCTCCAGCCGGAACACCGGGCCCCCTGCCAACCCCTTCGCGCCACCCACCACTCAGCAGTCGCACAGCATTTCCCATTAATCACCAGGCAGAATTAGGCAGTAAATAATGTCCTTCATCCCTAGCATACTCCCTAAAACCTGAGGAGGGGGAGCGCTGCCAGCCTCACGGTACAGTCAAAATGCCGGCATGCAAAAAACGCGCTACGCTACAACCACAATAAAGAAGGAAAGAAGGAAAAGCTAGCCTGACGTGGGGACAGTGAGAAAAATAGGCAGTACCTATGTCACTACATCTCACGGATAGTCAACAAATGAGACCCTCTTCCTTCCACAGGGCAGGGGGAGAAAGAGCCGGAGACTGAACAGATTCATTATGCAAGCGCACAGCAAGCGCCACAGGGCCTGGGAGACTCGCTAACCCCACCTCATCTAAACTCATTTAAGATAAAAGACAATAGGAAAACATACAGATGAGAACAGGCCGTTAAACCAAAGCAGGATCATCTTCTACCTACAGTGCAAAGAATATCCAGCACTGCATCAAGCCTAGATTTGAACCTCCCACAATTCTCTGTCTGTATCGCAGGACTTGCCAACCTGTTCCAGGTGTTTAGAACTGTGTGCGTAAAACATAATATGTGGCAGAAGGTGGTTTTCTCACAGATGACAAGTGAAGAAAACCAAAAACCATACATCATACAAAAGCCCAAAGGACCGACAGTCCAGGTGGGCTACTGCAGAGAGTCCTGCAGGTTCCAAAAACGATCGGGTCACCATAAGACACCAGGTAAGAGTGCAGAGTGGGGGAGCCAGAAGTGCAGCCAGGTGCACAGGTGTACAGGTGTGCCAGCATGGGGGCTCCATCTGTTAGCAGCAGAGCATCAAAGCATCGCTGGCATAACAGGAGCCACAGGTGAAGACAACCCAGAATGCACTTAACACAGCTACAAAGACAGCAGCGAGCAAACACACATAAACACATACATAAATACATACCACCACATTCATAAGCATACGTAAACACAAACACAAATACATACCTTCACTTGCAAATGCACACATAAACACAAACATAAATACACATCCTAACATGTGCATACAAAAGCACACACGCTCACAGTACTGAAAACATACATACACCTCCACACATGCACATATGAACACAAACAAGCATGTAAATAAACCCACGCATACTGCAAACTTTTATGCAGATCTACACACACACACACACACACACACACACACATGCAGACATAAAGCACTCTTAGGAATACACACATACATGTGCATCCACATATGCTTATACAAACACAAAACATTTAAACTTTTACACAACCAAACACTTACATGAACATACAAACCTGCAAATAAACACACATACACACACACGCACACATGCACAACAACACTCTCTCTCTTTCTCTCCCATCCTTTGTTGCGGCCCTGACTTCGTCCTGAGTGAAATAACTCGCTAAGTGCATTTAGTATATGGAAAGATTGCGGCACTGAGAATGTGCGAGCAGCTGTTGTTGTGATAGTACCCCTTAGCATTGTTAGCGTGACTGGAGAAGGGCCGGAATGGCGCGCAGTCTCTCCAGAGGATACATATCATTACAAAGGGTTAGCAGCGCTTTCAAGTCATCCACACACAGCTCTTCATCCTAAAAATAAGCAGATAAGCTGAGACAGAGGTGAACCCTTTTAAAAGTGTCCTTTTCGAAATGCATTTAGATTTTTCTTTATTAAATTCCACTCACTGCCTCTTATAAAAAGGGTTCCATTTCCCAGTGAAATCAGAATAGAATTTTCTTACAGATTATCTGAGCCTGGGTAGCGTGGATAAGTGTCCTCTTGAGTCTCTCCGTCGACCAAATTCAAGGAAAATTGATTACGCGGAAATCTCATAATCTGATAGGTGAAGATCAGGCCTCTTAATGCTCCCAGAAAAACAAACACCAGTTTTCATTCAACTTAAGTTTGTTTGCTAGAACTACTCCTGCAGCCCGTTCCACTCAAAGTTTAAATGTTTACAGTTTACAGAGAGATGCCAGTAGAGTCAAATTCTCTGCAATTCTCACCTAAGGATTTTTTTCCTTAGGTATATTCTGTTTTGCAATTTAAATACAAACAAGCTGATAGCAAGCATCAGTTCAAAGGTAAAGTTTCTGTTTCTTCTTCTCTATGTGTTTACATATCTCAGCCATGCAAATTAACCATCGTTAAACAAGACTATCCATGTGCTGTATAAAATGGGTGTGGAGGAGTCCTAAGATAAAGTGCATGCAATGATGTATACTTCCCTAGATCACGGCTTCTCCCCACCCCACCCCACCCTGCCCCACCCCCTGTTCACTGTTACCTGGAGACAGTGAGGGGTTCTGCTTGATCTCAGGTGTCAGAGTTTAATCTCTGACTCCAGGTGTTTCATTACACTGCTGTCTGCCAGGGAAATAGGGTGTCAGGACAACTTCTTATCTGCTCTCTGTCCAAGGTACATACCCACAGACACCGCCCCCCCCACCCACCCACACACAGCATACATAAACAGACACACATACACAAACACATACACACATGTGGGGACATTAGCACACACACACACAAATACACACTTAAATGCACAGATATGCATGTGCTAGTGAATGCATGAAGAGACAAGCATCTACAGACACAAACACATGTAGGGATAAACACACACACATAATCAAATATTCGCACAGATACAAAAACATACACACACACACATACACTCATATGCACGCGCACGCACACGCGCACGCCACACACACACACACACACACACACACACACTACCAGACAGGGCAGCATACTTTATGCAGGGCTACTCTACTATATTCAATGCTTTCCCATAATGCACTCATTAGCATACACGGCGGTGAAGCTGGCCTGAGAGCAGGAGGTTGGGCCATGCAGTACACCGGCTAGGCCACTGCTGATTGGTCAGAATATCCCCTGGGAGGTAGTTACGCTGAATTCCTCCAGTACTTAAACAGCTGTCTAACTGGGCACAAATGTCAGCAACGCAAGTCACTCCAGGCTAAGGGCATCTACTGCGCAAATAAACAACGCAATGGATGGGATCAATGCTACATGAGTACGTCTACATCATAACACCAACGCACTTTGTCTGTTATAGACATATATATTTAAATCCAAAGAGACATTTGCCTCTTTAAGGGTATGTGCTGCACTATTAAAATGAAAAGAACACATTCAAAATGACATTTTCACAGATAAATTAACTGAATAATATGTGTCATTGAAGACACTAGGGCTGGCACTCAATCAACTCAATTTGTCCTTAACTTTTGTTTTAAACTGAAGAAGAGCGTTATGCTTTTTTCCTACAATAACATTTTGGTGAGCTAATTTTCATGATAGCTGAACTTGGCAAACAGTCTTAGTGATGATAAAAATGAAGACTTGCATTTAATTGTGAGTCAAAATTAGGGACAAATGTTGACAGAATCCCAGCAAAAGACAGTCCTGTCTTTCCTTCTCCAATCTCTGATACCCTCCTTTTGCTATTTGTGATCTGACTCCTCTGTGCCGACTGCAAAACAAAAGCTTCCCCCCACAGGAGCATTGTCTCTGGTATGTTAAGCCGTAACAGGTGCGATGCAGTCTCCCCGTTTGGGTTCCAGTCGCTCGCTCTCAAAACACCTCTGCCACCCCCCCACCCCCTAACTGTTCTGCTTCCTCCAGCCTGGATGAACAGCCATATGGTATCACCAAGGCCGTTGCCAAGGGCTGAGCATTCCAAGCGTACAGACTAATTCCAGAATCCTGTATTCTGGGAGGAAGATGGCTGAGCCAGAGCTCACGTCATCACAATGGGCATGTCACGGCTGTCATGGCAACAGGGTGGCACAGCAGAACAAGGGTTAAGGAGCTGGGCTTGCGTTCCGCTGTTGTGCCCTTGAGCAAGGAACTCGCTTCAGTAGATGTCCAGCTGTATAACCTGATCTTGTGAGAAACATTTTAAGCTACGTTACGTCACTCTGCACAAGGGCTTCTGGGTCATGACTTCTGACATCATCATAAAGGGACAAAACACGCTTCAGTGGGGATAGTTCAGGCTGCATGAAGGCCTCCTCAAGGCTTCAGTGCGCCAGTTCAGGAGGAAGGAGGCCCTCCCTGCTAATGGCGCCCCTTGCACTCATCCCTCGTTAAGGCTCAATAAATCCTTCACTCCCCTCCTCCTCTTCCCTCGCGCCACCTGCCACGCCGTATCCACTGGCGGTCGTTCAGCGAGATTAATCCAGTAAAGTTAATCATCTACAATTAATTAACATGGTTCCACAGGTGTGCTCTGCCCCTCCATATGTACAGTACCCTTGGCGTTTTACAGTGCACTCTTCAGGTGGCCTTTGTGTTGGTGGGGGCCTGTGTTAGGGCGAGAGTGGGGGGTGATTTTCCTGGGGGAGTGCAGCTGGAATCTGTTATCTGCTCCCGCAGTGTGCAGAATTAGCTACAGTTCAGGAAACAAAGCCCACACAGTACATCTGCAGGCCTGCAGGGGGCGCTAACCTGCAGGCCCCACACACACACGTGCGCGCATACACTCGAGCCTCTGTCGGGCTTCGCGCAGGGCCGCTCTGCCCGCCGGCTCTGGGGAGATAACGGGAACGCCTGCCAACCTCTCTGATGTTTCTCGGCGCTCCTCCCAGGGCCTCTCCACTCTGTGTTTGCACTCCGCCGATAAGGTGATGGGGGCAGGGCTCCACTCAAAAACTGTGATCTCAACCCACCCACGCAGGCGTGGGCACACACACACACACACACACACACACACACACACACACATCAGACAGGGTTGGTGATCACACTGTTATCTTGTCAGGATGACAGTCAGGATGATGTACAGGTGCCAAACAGGAAAGGGACTTTCATCACCTGTGTACTAGTCATGTGAAACACACACACACACACACACACGCACACACACAAGACAGTGACAGCAGGAAGTCTGGGTCCTGTTGGGGATTGGCAGTAACATTCTTGATTGTCTATTCTGCTGATGAGGTCCCAGGTGGAGGGCAAAGATCAAAGTCAGCTTAGTATATGACAGCAAAGCGGAGGTCTGCTGCTACACGGTTGCTGTGTCTCACATTTGAGTAGGGAATTATGGGATTAAAGCTGATGTCTCCCTGTAGGCATTTGGCAGAGTCGCAGAGCTCAAAGAGGAGGCCCGGATGGAACTTTTAAGCAGCCACATCTTAGGACACACACACACAACAAACGGGATGCATTGGCCGAAGGTGGGCCCATCACAAAAACCTCCATACCCCCCAATCCGACCAACATTCAGGGCAAGACGATGCAACACAGGCGCACTTCACTGGTCCTCAGCAATTCCGTTCCAAAGCTGGGACAAAGCATTGTCTCCGGCGTGGGGTGTGGGGGGAAGGGGTGAAGCATGCCCGTTAGCACGTTAGCGAAGCATGCCCCAAGCGCTAGGCTAAGCCAGGTGGTAGCTGGAGTAGAAGCTGGAGGTCTCCGACACGGTCGTCTTGGAGACGCTGCGGGAGGAGGAGCCATTGGAGGTGAGGTCAGACTCCGGCACCGCCCCCGTGGGCTGAGGCTCCTCCCCGGGCGGGATGACGGTGGAGACGGTGGTCTCCATGCGGCTGGCCTTGTACACGCTCACCTGCGTCTGGAGGTAGCGGGTGGACTTCAGCTCCAGTCCCTCATATGAGCCGTCTGCTATGCAAGGGCACCAGCAGAAGGCCTGTCTGAACCCAGCGCGAAACCTGCAAAAAGGGTTAAAAAGGGTCTATAAAGTGTAAACCATTCAAGCAAGGAATTGACTCCATTTTGTATTTATATTTTGGACATTCTGCACACCTTTGTTCCCTTTGTATGTTTTTACGTTTATGCTTGCCCATTGGCCAATGTATACCACGTGGTTTACAACTTAGATAAGCCCAGTCTTGCTATTTAATAGCCACACCTTGCATAGTGATTAATAAACAGATTAATAATGATTATGAACTGGTTATTATTGTGCTTCTAAATGTTTTTTGTTGTAAAACGTAACCAAACTAAAACATATCACCACTTTCTGTGTCACTTTCATGAGTATTTCTTTGAGGTGGAGGTAAGTTTGGAGATAAGGAGATGAGGAGGTAGGTTTGGGTGGAAGGACAGGTGCTGAATTCTTGAGTAGCCTCGAGTCTGCAGGGAGAAAAGCAAAATGTACTGGCAAGGCTGTCTTTTGCTCTCTCCCTGAAATGAAATCAGTCGAATTCAAACGGGTTTATTAAATCACCACTGCATTTTTTTTTTTATATTTGTGCGAAAGCAGAAGTAGAAGGTACAGGGAATTATTTGAAATACTATATTTTGTTCCCATCAGATTTCTGACAGTTTAAAAAGACACGTCTAGTTTCATCAATACTCAAAGGGAAATTCTTATTTCATATGATTGCAGGTTTTGGTTAGCAACACAATTTTCTGAAAATTCTCAAGAATCATCAAAAGTGTTTTCAAATTTTAGCAAAATCTAACAAGTTAAAATCTTTCAAATCCATGTTTGACCCAAGTCTGCTGAGTCATGATGGGACACTGAAATGAATGGGACTGAAAATGGGCGGAGCACTCACTACTTTGAACAAATCATTGTGCTGTGCTGTAGAGGGAAAAAATCTTTCAGTTGGTTCAAACAAGTGAATTATCAACAGCTCATCATAGCTCTGTTTATTATGCAGTTCATGAAAGCCATCACTAGCTGTATTTGTTTGGATATGTCAGGCAATTAAAGGCTTTTGAATCTACTTCCTTTGTGAAGAGTGCTCTAGAGCTCTGGAAATTTAACCAGATGCTATTCTTTCATTCATCTGCCACTGCTGTAGACATGCCCCCCCAGAGACACACACACACACACACATTTTAAAACTATATTTTCATCCAAGGGCGTAACTTTGGTTGAACATTGTGGGGGAGGGGGGGTTGAATATTTCTCATTCATCATGATAATATGATTATTTGGGGGTGCATTGGCTGGTTTTGATTATTGGAGGAGATAAAACTCAATTTATGCCCATGTTTTTGTCCTACCCCCAGCTTTTCTGCTGATTGATTTTCTTCTTTTTGCTAATAGGAAAACCCAAACTACTGTAGCCTGCCACATCTCAAATGCATGCATGACTTCAGAGTAAGAAAATGTTAAAAGAGTAAAGATCTGAGAGATTTCAAATATTAGAAGGGTATGGATTTGAAAGCGGCAGCTGAGTGCTGGTGTAGGGATCAGTACATGTGGGGACATTGCCTGTATGATTGAGATTAGCCATAGGTGTGTGACATTACCTGTATAACTGTAGGTAGCAGAATGCATGGGGAATTACCTGTGATTGCAGGTAGCAGTAAGAATGGGGACAGTACCTGTCATTGAGCAGGTAGCAGTAAGAAGGGGACAGTACCTGTCATTGAGCAGGTAGCAGTAAGAAGGGGACAGTACCTGTGTGATTGTAGGTAGCAGTAAGAAGGGGACAGTACCTGTGTGATTGTAGGTAGCAGTAAGAAGGGGACAGTACCTGTCATTGAGCAGGTAGCAATAAGAATGGGGACAGTACCTGTCATTGAGCAGGTAGCAGTAAGAATGGGGACAGTACCTGTGTGATTGTAGGTAGCAGTAAGAAGGGGACAGTACCTGTGCGATTGTAGGTAGCAGTAAGAATGGGGACAGTACCTGTGTGATTGTAGGTAGCAGTAAGAAGGGGACAGTACCTGTCATTGAGCAGGTAGCAGTAAGAATGGGGACAGTACCTGTGTGATTGTAGGTAGCAGTAAGAAGGGGACAGTACCTGTGCGATTGTAGGTAGCAGTAAGAAGGGGACAGTACCTGTCATTGAGCAGGTAGTAGATGATGGGGTTGTACATGGTGGAGCTCATGGCCAGCCACATAATGGCCAGGTAGACCTGCTGGATGAACATCTCCTCGGACAGGTGGGGAAAAAACTCGTGCAGCAGGAAGTAGACGTGGTAGGGCAGCCAGCAGATGGCAAAGGTGCAAACTACAACTATCATCATCTTCACCACCTGAGGAAGGCCAGGAGACACAGCGACTGAGCTGAAGGGATTCACCTTAAAGCGATAGCGATTGCTATTTTTGCTCTTTAACAGGTAATAAAAGGCCCTTTGAATGCTGTAAGACTACTCTGAAATATTGGTAATGAAGACCTTTTGTGTACATAGCAAAAGTAAGTCAGTCACTGACTGGATTGAACGAATCAAAAGATTGTGCTCTCCTTAGCTATCAATGAAAGTCTGATTTGAACCAATCATTGAATTTTTCCCAAGAGAGCACAGTTTTTTGATTGGTCAATTGTGGTCAATTGGGTGGTCTTGCTCCATCCAGTGTGTGAAAACATTTCTCTCCCATTATTTGAACAAGTCCCTGTCCAACCAAACCAAAGCAGGTCACTCAACAGGTCTGTGGTGGCATGCATCCTCGCCCTCCCACGCCTCCTCCTCGCCCCCACCCCCCCCTACCCCCCCACCTGAATACCACACCCCCGCCCCTGACACCTGCGCCCCCACCTACCTGTTTTGCCTTACCACACAGTCTTAGGCAGGAATACAAACAGATCAACAGGTAGAGATGCAGGTAGAGAGAGAGACAGAGAGATGAAGGTAGAACTGAGGTCAAAGGTCGAACTGAGAGCGGGACCTTGCGCTTGGCGGTCAGCTGCTCCCGGTAGCGGTCAGAGGAGTCTCCAGGGATCTTGCTCGCCCACAGGGTCAGTCCCACCACCAGGTACGCGCAGCCCATCACCAGCAGGGGGAGGAAGTAGAGCAGCACAGCCACACACACGTGGTACCTGAGAAACAGCGAAGAAGAGAGGGGCAGAAAGAGAGAGTATTGGCACTGACACACACAAAGTACCTTGTATCTGAGAGAGAGAGAGAGTGGGAGAGAGAGAGAGAGAGTATTGGAACTGCTAGACACACACTGTACCTGACAGAGGGGGAGAGACAGAGAGAGCATTTTAGCATTGCCACAAACCCATAGAGCGAGATGGAGGGATTGATGGAGAGGTGGAGAGACAGATAGACGTGATACAAGAGATAGAATGATAGGGAGGATGACAGAGAGAGAGAGAGAGTGGGATAATGGAGAGAGGGAGGGGTAAGAAGAGAGGGGGAGAAAAGTGGGATGATGGAGGAAGACAGGGACAGGGAGAGAGTGAGGGAGAGAAAGGAGAGGCAGGGATTAAGACAGAGAAATACAGATGGATGAGAAAGAGTGATAAAGAAAGAAAGACAGTAAGAGAAAGTCATAAAGACAGACACAAAAAAAACTGAAAAAAGACAGATATGGAGAGAGAAAGAAAGAGAAAATGACAGGGAAGGCCTGCAGTATACAGAGAGGAGGGGGTGGTGAGTGAAACGGAGGAGAAAGAACAAAGAAATATGGTTAAAGAGAACAGGAGGAGATAAAGAAGCAGCCGCAGCTACCCTTGTACCCTTTTCACAGATGCTTGCACAGGACAGCCCATTCTGTTTTTGGGGAGGTCTCAAGAACACCCTCAGAAGTGCCTCATTTTGTGGTGCTGTGCAAGGCAAGGGACTCAGTTTGTTTGAACTTCAACATCCCTGTGATCAAGCTCTCCAGATCTACTCCCATAGATCTAATACCACCCTCCCAACCCCCTGTGTGTGTGTGTGTGTGTGTGTGTGTGTGTGTGTGTGTGTGTGTGTGTGTGTGTGTGTGTGTGTGTGTGTGGTGTGTGTGTGTGTGTGTGCATATGTGTGTGTGTGAGAATGTGTGAATGTGTGTGTGTGTGTGTGTATAACATGTGTGGATGTGTGAGGTACATGTGTGTGTGTGTGTGTGTGTGTGTGTGTGTGTGTGTGTGTGTGTGTGTGTGTGTGTGTGTGTGTGTGTGTGTGTGTGTGTGTGTGAGCGTGTGTGGAGAGGATGTGTGTTGTGTGTGAGCGTGTGTGGAGAGGGTATGTGTATGTGTCTGCATGAGTGTGTGTGTTTGTGAGTGTGTGTGTGAGTGTGGGAAGAAAGTGCTTTTATTAAAGTTGCTAAATGAGTATTCAGTCAACACGATTATGCCATTTGTATTCCAGAGGTGATTGTGCGATCAGAGGGCTGAGGTTCATTTTCACCCCCCTGGTTCTCTTGTTTTATCAGGGTTTTGTGCCTCTTTGATGGGCATAAATGGAACTTCCTCTGGGGAGCCGCTGAGGTGGGGCTAACTGCTGGGTTCATGTTAATGAATGTGAAAGCCCCGTCAAGCCGACTCTGCGCAGTCTTATTTTGCCGGGAAACGGGGGAGGGCCGGGGTTGGGGGGGAGTGGGGGAGCCAAGCGGCTTCAAGATTTTGTTGTTCACTCAAAAGAAAAAATCGTCCTGACGGTGATGTAACCACAGGGAAAGACACATTAAACTCCTCTCAGGAGTTTTCCCCTCATTCTGCCTCTGTTTCTTGGTGGGGCGCCCGTTGTCGATTTTTCAGGTGAGATATTGGCACAGATTCCCGTCGGGCCGCACTCATCTAACACCGCAGGAGTCACGATTCCAACTTATGACTCGACACACTTTCACATCTGTGACAGTGATACGCATGGATCTCAGCTTCTGGCACGCCAAATGCATTTTTTTGCAAAGTGTGAATGCAGACAGACTGGTCAGCCTAGGTGTTGGTGTTGATGATGAAACTGGTCGGGTGCCATTAATGGGGGGTTTAGCATGACCTACAGATGCTTTGCAGAGAAAATTCTGCCAATAATTGGAACTGGAAAAAGCAAGCAAGGTTGTTTCCATTGAGACCAAGAAAAATAAACACACAGACAGAAATACTGAGGGAACACTCTTCTTCTGTTCAGAATACCACTGCGTTTTCAACAAAAAGGGCAGTGTGTGTTGGGAGTTCACCTGCCTCTCATCAGTGACAAGACAGCTGTACTG
The DNA here is from genome assembly GCA_022829145.1 of Albula goreensis. Taxonomy (NCBI): domain Eukaryota; kingdom Metazoa; phylum Chordata; class Actinopteri; order Albuliformes; family Albulidae; genus Albula; species Albula goreensis. The sequence goes on from CM040741.1 coordinate 66,152,510, forward strand.
TTGTAGTGCAGATTTGGTAAACGCTTATTAGGCCAATCACTTTATCAAAAGAGATTACTGCAAGAATGTGATAGGTTCTTGCATTGGCTCTGGAGAATACACAAACAAAAACTGGAATGGTACAGGCAGGTTTCTCTACACAAAAAGGGCTAACATGTCGAAAACTAAAATGGGGTACATCCTTAAGGGGTTCCATTATATAGTCATCCACAACAATGAAAAAATCCAATCTGGCCCAACATTCGCTAAACAGCCTGGAGCAGCTGCAGATTTACAGTCAGTTTTCCCATCTAGCTCATAATGGACAAGGTTAGCTTATGGAATGTAATGTATTAGAAACCAAACCCTAGATTAACACTCCTATATTGAGACGCTTCATGAATACACGACCGGATCTATATTTATCTCTGTTAGGGATTGAAAGTAATCAAAGCCACATAGCACAGAGGTATAGCTTATTATGCAAAGGCTACCCTTTGTTTTGATGAGGGATATTAGTTAAAATGTTCTCCATGATTTCAACAAAACAGGAAACCACAAGCTTGTGAGTGTGAGGTGGAGAGGCCACCAATAAATTCACAGAGCTGAATTTACATAAAGCAGGATCTTTCTAATTGGCCCCTATGGACCAGCAGAAGTCAGCTCCACCGTGTTATTCCACGGTTGTCCCCGCACTCAAACCTTTGAGCTAGATTAGATGGCTAGAGCTAGATTCAGTTGAAGCAGACGTCACATTATGACATGATTTTCATAGAAGATGGTAAATTTCACTGGAAACAAATGTGTTCTTTGGAATATGCTCATTTCCTTTTAAAACCAAAAGGAATGCTACCTAAAAAGAGACCAATGTCTGTTTTGATTGAATGGCATTCACTCTTAAAGACGCTAAGAGCATTTGATTAAATCCAGCCATTTATCCTTTAAATCATAGGTGAACCAGCTGCCAACCTGAGCTCTGCAGACATAGATGGAAGTAGCATAATGCATAGCTGCACCAGCCCAGCTGTCAGGGCTGTGGATGAGGAAAGAGCAATTACAGTGGAAACGGCAGCAGGGACTACAGTCTGACTGCTTGTGATCTGGCTGGTTGGAACTGCTTGTGCTGTTGCCCAACAGATGTACATGGATAGCTGTTTAGAGCAGATTTATGTGTGTGACTGCATGTGTGTGTGTGTGTGTGTGTGTGTGTGTGTGTGTTTTGTTTGTGTGTATGACTGTGTGTGTGTGTGTGTGTGTGTGTATGACTGCATGTGTGTGTGTGTGTGTGTGTATGACTGCATGTGTGTGTGTGTGTTTTTTGTGTGTGTGTATGCATTTTTGTGAATGGATGACCTATGCATGTGTGTGTGTGCCTAGTCTATTAATATCTCACCATGTGCCCCTCTGCCTGACCATCCAGGGCCTAGACAGTGTGAGGTATGGGGAGTATGGGAGGTGTGTGGGGGGCTGGACAGTGTGAGGTATGGGGAGTATGGGAGGTGTGTGGGGGCTGGACAGTGTGAGGTATGGGGAGCGTGGGAGGTGTGTGTGGGGGGCTGGACAGTGTGAGGTATGGGGAGTATGGGAGGTGTGTGTGGGGGCTGGACAGTGTTAGGTATGGGGAGTATGGGAGGTGTGTGTGGGGGGCTGGACAGTGTGAGGTATGGGGAGTATGGGAGGTGTGTGGGGGGGCTGGACAGTGTGAGGTATGGGGAGTATGGGAGGTGTGTGGGGGCTGGACAGTGTGAGGTATGGGGAGTATGGGAGGTGTGTGGGGGCTGGACAGTGTGAGGTATGGGGAGTATGGGAGGTGTGTGGGGGCTGGACAGTGTGAGGTATGGGGAGTATGGGAGGTGTGTGGGGGGGCTGGACAGTGTGAGGTATGGGGAGTATGGGAGGTGTGTGGGGGGCTGGACAGTGTGAGGTATGGGGAGTATGGGAGGTGTGTGGGGGCTGGACAGTGTGAGGTATGGGGAGCGTGGGAGGTGTGTGTGGGGGCTGGACAGTGTGAGGTATGGGGAGTATGGGAGCTGTGTGTGGGGGGATGGACAGTGTGAGGTATGGGGAGTATGGGAGGTGTGTGTGAGGGGGCTGAACAGTGTGAGTTATGGGGAGTATGGGAGGTGTGTGGGGGGCTGGACAGTGTGAGGTATGGGGAGTATGGGAGGTGTGTGGGGGCTGGACAGTGTGAGGTATGGGGAGTATGGGAGGTGTGTGGGGGGCTGGACAGTGTGAGGTATGGGGAGTATGGTTGGTGTGTGTGGGGGGCTGGACAGTGTGAGGTATGGGGAGTATGGGTGGTATGGGTGAGGCGGCTGGACAGTGTGAGGTATGGGGAGTATGGGAGGTGTGTGTGGGGGCTGGACAGTGTGAGGTATGGGGAGTATGGGAGGTGTGTGGGGGGGGCTGGACAGTGTGAGGTATGGGGAGTATGGGTGGTATGGGTGAGGCGGCTGGACAGTGTGAGGTATGGGGAGTATGGGTGGTGTGGGTGAGGGGGCTGGACAGTGTGAGGTATGGGGAGTATGGGAGGTGTGTGGGGGCTGGACAGTGTGAGGTATGGGGAGCGTGGGAGGTGTGTGTGAGGGGGCTGGACAGTGTGAGGTATAGGGAGTATGGGAGGTGTGTGTGGGGGCTGGACAGTGTGAGGTATGGGGAGAATGGGAGGTGTGTGGGGGGGCTGGACAGTGTGAGGTATGGGGAGAATGGGAGGTGTGTGGGGGGCTGGACAGTGTGAGGTATGGGGAGTATGGGAGGTGTGTGGGGGCTGGACAGTGTGAGGTATGGGGAGTATGGGAGGTGTGTGGGGGCTGGACAGTGTGAGGTATGGGGAGTATGGGAGGTGTGTGGGGGGCTGGACAGTGTTAGGTATGGGGAGTATGGGAGGTGTGTGTGGGGGCTGGACAGTGTGAGGTATGGGGAGTATGGGAGGTGTGTGTGGGGGCTGGACAGTGTTAGGTATGGGGAGTATGGGAGGTGTGTGTGGGGCTGGACAGTGTTAGGTATGGGGAGTATGGAGGTGTGTGTGGGGGGGCTGGACAGTGTTAGGTATGGGGAGTATGGGAGGTGTGTGTGGGAGGGGCTAGACAGTGTTAGGTATGGGGAGTATGGGAGGTGTGTGGGGGGCTGGACAGTGTGAGGTATGGGAGTATGGGAGGTGTGTGGGGGCTGGACAGTGTGAGGTATGGGGAGTATGGGAGGTGTGTGGGGGGGCTGGACAGTGTGAGGTATGGGGAGTATGGGAGGTGTGTGGGGGGCTGGACAGTGTGAGGTATGGGGAGTATGGGAGGTGTGTGGGGGCTGGACAGTGTGAGGTATGGGGAGTATGGGAGGTGTGTGGGGGGCTGGACAGTGTGAGGTATGGGGAGTATGGGAGGTGTGTGGGGGGCTGGACAGTGTGAGGTATGGGGAGTATGGGAGGTGTGTGGGGGGCTGGACAGTGTGAGGTATGGGGAGCGTGGGAGGTGTGTGTGGGGGGGCTGGACAGTGTGAGGTATGGGGAGTATGGGAGGTGTGTGTGGGGGGCTGGACAGTGTGAGGTATGGGGAGTATGGGAGGTGTGTGTGAGGGGGCTGGACAGTGTGAGTTATGGGGAGTATGGGAGGTGTGTGTGGGGGGCTGGACAGTGTGAGGTATGGGGAGTATGGGAGGTGTGTGTGGGGGGCTGGACAGTGTTAGGTATGGGGAGTATGGGAGGTGTGTGTGGGGGCTGGACAGTGTTAGGTATGGGGAGTATGGGAGGTGTGTGTGGGGGGCTGGACAGTGTTAGGTATGGGGAGTATGGGAGGTGTGTGTGGGGGGCTGGACAGTGTGAGGTATGGGGAGTATGGGAGGTGTGTGTGGGGGGCTGGACAGTGAGGTATGGGGAGTATGGGAGGTGTGTGGGGGGCTGGACAGTGTGAGGTATGGGGAGTAGTATGGGAGGTGTGTGGGGGCTGGACAGTGTGAGGTATGGGGAGTATGGGAGGTGTGTGGGGGGCTGGACAGTGTGAGGTATGGGGAGTATGGGAGGTGTGTGGGGGGCTGGACAGTGTGAGGTATGGGGAGTATGGGAGGTGTGTGGGGGCTGGACAGTGTGAGGTATGGGGAGTATGGGAGGTGTGTGGGGGGTTGGACAGTGTGAGGTATGGGGAGCGTGGGAGGTGTGTGTGGGGGGCTGGACAGTGTGAGGTATGGGGAGTATGGGAGGTGTGTGTGAGGGGCTGGACAGTGTGAGTTATGGGGAGTATGGGAGGTGTGTGGGGGCTGGACAGTGTGAGGTATGGGGAGTATGGGTGGTATGGGTGAGGCGGCTGGACAGTGTGAGGTATGGGGAGTATGGGTGGTGTGGGTGAGGGGGCTGGACAGTGTGAGGTATGGGGAGTATGGGAGGTGTGTGGGGGGCTGGACAGTGTGAGGTATGGGGAGCGTGGGAGGTGTGTGTGAGGGGGCTGGACAGTGTGAGGTATAGGGAGTATGGGAGGTGTGTGTGGGGGGCTGGACAGTGTGAGGTATGGGGAGAATGGGAGGTGTGTGGGGGGGCTGGACAGTGTGAGGTATGGGGAGAATGGGAGGTGTGTGGGGGGCTGGACAGTGTGAGGTATGGGGAGTATGGGAGGTGTGGGGGGGGGCTGGACAGTGTGAGGTATGGGGAGTATGGGAGGTGTGGGGGGGTGGACAGTGTGAGGTATGGGGAGTATGGGAGGTGTGTGTGGGGGGCTGGACAGTGTTAGGTATGGGGAGTATGGGAGGTGTGTGGGGGGCTGGACAGTGTGAGGTATGGGGAGTATGGGAGGTGTGTGTGGGGGGCTGGACAGTGTTAGGTATGGGGAGTATGGGAGGTGTGTGGGGGGGCTGGACAGTGTTAGGTATGGGGAGTATGGGAGGTGTGTGGGGGGGGCTGGACAGTGTGAGGTATGGGGAGTATGGGAGGTGTGTGGGGGCTGGACAGTGTGAGGTATGGGGAGTATGGGAGGTGTGTGGGGGGCTGGACAGTGTGAGGTATGGGGAGTATGGGAGGTGTGTGGGGGGGGCTGGACAGTGTGAGGTATGGGGAGTATGGGAGGTGTGTGGGTGGGGGCTGGACAGTGTGAGGTATGGGGAGTATGGGAGGTGTGTGGGGGCTGGACAGTGTGAGGTATGGGAGTATGGGAGGTGTGTGTGGGGGGCTGGACAGTGTGAGGTATGGGGAGTATGGGAGGTTTGTGGGGGCTGGACAGTGTGGGTATGGGGAGTATGGGAGGTGTGTGTGGGGGCTGGACAGTGTGAGGTATTGGGAGTATGGGAGGTGTGTGTGAGGGGCTGGACAGTGTGAGGTATGGGGAGTATGGGAGGTGTGTGGGGGGCTGGACAGTGTGAGGTATGGGGAGAATGGGAGGTGTGTGTGGGGGCTGGACAGTGTGAGGTATGGGGAGAATGGGAGGTGTGTGGGGGGCTGGACAGTGTGAGGTATGGGGAGTATGGGAGGTGTGTGTGGGGGGCTGGACAGTGTGAGGTATGGGGAGAATGGGAGGTGTGTGTGGGGGCTGGACAGTGTGAGGTATGGGGAGTATGGGAGGTGTGTGGGGGGCTGGACAGTGTGAGGTATGGGGAGTATGGGAGGTGTGTGTGGGGGCTGGACAGTGTGAGGTATGGGGAGTATGGGAGGTGTGTGGGGGGCTGGACAGTGTGAGGTATGGGGAGTATGGGAGGTGTGTGGGGGGGCTGGACAGTGGAGGTATGGGGAGTATGGGAGGTGTGTGGGGGGCTGGACAGTGTGAGGTATGGGGAGTATGGGAGGTGTGGGTGAGGGGGCTGGCAGGGTAGTTTAAAAGTTAGGGGCCTGGACTTGTAGCTGGGCTAGCAAACTGAGAGGCTGCAGATTCAATTGTCCACTCATGCACGGCTGATTTTCCTTTGAGTGAGAGACGTCACCTGAGCCGTTTTAGTTAATATCCAACTGCATAAATGGATACGTGTGTCAAAAACTGTTGATAGTCCAGATCGCTCTAGATAAGGGCATCTGCATATGCCTGACATATAAATGTAATGTTGAGTGTGTTGTGTAGTGCATTGAATGAGTTGTATGGAGTGTGTATGATGAGAGTTGAATGAGGCATGCATTAGGATACACAGGCAGTCAAGGGGGACACAGAGGTCAGGTAAAGTTACTCGAACCCCTGATCTGCAGACTGAACCACAGGGTCATCATTACACCTGAATAGACCCGCCGCTGTGACATTCACCAAAGTGTTTTTAGTTTTTATGCTCTTAATTTGTGTTCACCTAGATTGGATAATTGGGTGAACATCATCATTGGATTAGATTAGGTGAAGACTGTGCCCTTGAGCAAAAACAAGATAAACACTGATTTTTTTTTTTTAAATGGGATGGGTGGAGCTCCAGAAACTGCCAGATAGATAGATACAGGTAGATAAAGACAGAGCTTGAGAGACCGCCACGCAGTTGAGATACATAAACAGATTGGCAGACATTAATGCAAACAGTATATAGACACATAACAGACAAACGTACATAAATGACTATATTTTTATTCAAAACTGCCAGTTTAGACATAAACAAAGAGTATACGCTACATGTATATGTATAGTACTTACTTCTGCATCCAGAAAGCAGATTTACAAAACCCTAATAGGATTAATAGGTGATGCCTGGTCTACAAAGCGTGGTCCCATTAGAACGCAATCGTTGAGGTCCATAAAATGTAATTGTGAAAAAAAAAAGGGGTCGCGCTAAATCGGGGTTCAAGAAAGTGTTCTAACTGATACAATGTTGACCTAACATCCTAAAACACCCCTATTTTCACCCTAGTTGACCTGTTTTTTGCACGTCCACCTTCTGGCAAGTAAATTACCATTGAATTAAAGAATCTCGCAAATAAATCATTGTTTTACAGTACAAATTAAAACACAAATTAATTTGTGCAAAAAAAAAAGGTCCAATGACTCATTGCGTTACATCCAAATTTGCGTTGCTTCTACAGGGCCTTCATAAATGGTCCTGTAGTGTGTAAGGCCACACACACACGTTACTGTGTTTCTGGGTATTTTTGGGTGTTTGTCCTACCTCACTTTCCCTAAGTGCACTTATGCATTGAGATAATCATGTACTCTCTTATACAAAGCACGCTTGATTAGAAACTCTCTTGACGCAGTGATTTCTCCCAAGTTGAATTTCCCGCAGCAGTAAGCCTGATTAAAGCTTTCCAGTCGGCAGGAGGTGGGAACTGAACGGGTTCCCTCGGTACTGTTTGCTAGAACTGAACTCCCACACTCAATCCCCAAACACCAGAATTACTCTTCAGCTTCAATTAAGCTAAGTGCATGCTTGATAATTCTTTAAAATTGTTGTGTGACTGAGTGAAACAGTAAATACTCAGGAGTAGTTTAACTTCCCATGTTATAGGTTTATGATGTTCTTTCTTTCACAGATTTAACTCAGAACCAAGTCAGACCCAACTCCTTGGGATCCCCTGGATATCATGCACATCCATTCCCAATGTCCGGATGTCTCAACATGTTCATGACATGTTCAAGGTGTGGCTATTAAATAATGAGACGGGGCTCATGCAAGTCAAACA
>CM040741.1:66165046-66230046 GCA_022829145.1 Albula goreensis
AATTTATCAGAAACTTTATCAGAGGCCCTGTGCTGCAGAAAGTTCAATTATTCATTAAACCAAGGCGCTCACTGGCAGCGGACACTGGGCACCCCATGGTGCTTTTTGAAAGGTTAGATATGTTAATAACTCCTGTATCTGATAGAGACTACATAATCCCCTGCAATCCGTACCCATATTGATTCCCTAGGATGTCCCTGGAAAAGTTAACTCAACCCTCAGTTTACCTAACCTGGTTAAATTAAGGATAGATGAAATAAATACAGTAAATACGTAAAACTCGTGTGGTCTGTTGTGAACAATTAAAAGCAGCTGACTTCAGTCCAGGTTCAAGGCATAGGTAGATCCCTCTCCAAACGTAACCCTGTACCCCTCTCCATTACTCACTGTACCCTACTCATAACCCTGTACCCCTCTCCATTACTCACTGTATGCTATTCCTAACCCAGTACCACACTCTAAAACCCAGTACCACACTCAGTAACCTTATATTGTGCTCTATAACCCAGTACCACACCCTATAACTCTACATCCCAGTCTATAAATCTGTACTCTACAATCTGCGTGTGCACGTACACAAATTGGAGAAGGCTCTCTTTGCTTGTTTGGTGTGGCTGTTGGCTCCGTGCTGCCTCTTGTAGCACAGCACGGCCCTGTCTGCAGTGCTCCGTATGTTGTTCGCTAAAGCCTCGCGCGCTGCCATTGGCTCCCTGCCAGTCAAGATAGGCTCTGAGGAGCGGCCCCGCAGTGATCAAAGAGACAAAGCGTCCCCAAGCCCAAAGGGAATAGTTCTCTACCCGCAAATATCAACCTCCAATTACACAGAGCAGAGCTTCATGTTCCCCATGTGACAGTCATTAGTATTATTGACTACAGTTCCGTTTTAGACCGCGTTTGTTTTCAGGTTATTTGTAGCCATCGCTCTGCTGTCCTGGGTCCGGTGGGTCACAGTAGTCTGGTTTAAAAAAAATAAAATAAATCACTCGCCACGATTAATCTGACACGCAAATGAATTTGTGGTTTTCCTCCATCTGCTGTCACGGATCCCAAATCCAGCTCTCAATGGCACTTTCATTTTAATTAGCAGATATGAGAGGAAACCAATGCCTGGGGGGGTGGGGGTGGGGGGTGGGGGGGGGGTGGGGGTGGGCGTGTGGGTGTGGGAGCTTTGCTTCACAGCGGTCTCCAGCCTACCTCATACCACGGACACTTAGCGGGAAATGTCTTGCGATAAGCCGAGGGTCAGGGCCTGGCGGGATTTGTCTGAGGGACCTGAACCCTGAAACAATGAAGCGTAGGGTCCCCTCTCTGTATCATTCATTTCCTGCCCTTTTTCTTTTCACTATCTCCTGCAATTTGTTTTGTCTTGCTCTCTCCTCTCGCCATTTATTGCTTCCCATCCTATGACCTCCTCCTCCTCCCCTGTCTGTCTGTCTGTCTGTCTGTCTGTGTGTCTCTGTGTCCAGCCATCTCCTCCATCTCCATTTTGCATCCCATAGTTCTCACCCTAATCTACCACTGAACAGTGGAAGAAGAAAGGCTCTGAGAATGAAGAGTAGCCCAACTGTATCCACAGACGCAGGTAATATGAAGACTTCAACAGAAAAAAAAAAACAATTGTGATCTCAAAACGCAAATGCAAATGCAAATTCAAATGCAATTGCAAATGCAACACTGCCAAATGATCCAGTGTTGATTCCACTCAAGCAACTCCAACACTCTATGTGAGCAAAAGCAAACAAAATTGCACTGCAGAGGAATACAATGTACCCTATCAAGAGTTATTCAACACCAAACCTTTCGCTTTGTGAAATAAAACTGTGAATAAACAGGTGTTCATGTTGATATTGATTGTTCAATTAGCTAATTACGAGATGGGTAAAATCAGAGAAAGTAACAAAGAAAAGGTTTAAATGTTTAAAGGTGCAAGCTCAGTTTTACAGCCAATCACCTTCCACTGACGCATCAAGTACAGCCGCACCCGACATCTCATAATGATGTCATATGATCACTGGCTGCCGGCAGGAGGAGAGACTTCTCCATCTAACCCCCATCACCCTGTACCATGATCCGGTCTTCCTGCTCCAAGGCTTTAAGGGGAAGGGTGGGGGTGAGGGTGGGCATGAGGGTGGGGAGGGGTGTTAATGTGGTTTTGGTGATGTTTACATCAATCATACAGACATAATCTGTGAGTGATATAATAGCCCTGCTGGTGGTGGAGAGGTAGGCGCCCATAAATCGCCACATCTGTCTTTGCAATCTTCCTATAACGTATTTTACATGCATACAAAAAAAAACACACCCCGCACACAGCATACAATAATGCCTCCTCTCTCAGGCGCCATCGTGCCTTACAGCTTACAGTGATGTGATGTATATGTGTGTGTGTGTGTGTGTGTGTGTGTGTTTGAATCTGAGTGTATGTGTGTATGCACAAATGCATACTTGTGTGTGTGCATGCGTGTGTGGGTGTGTGTAAGTATGTGTGTGCACACGTGTTTGTGAATATATGCATGTGTTTGTACCTGTTTTTGTGTTTTTTGTGAGTGTGTGTGTGTGTGTGTGTGTGTGTGTGTGTGTGTGTGTGTGTGTGTGTGTGTGTGTGTGTGTGTGTGTGTGTGTGTGTGTGTGCATGTTTCTATGTATATGAAGCCCTCATATGAAAGCATGATATGTTTCTTATCTCCCTTCATCCTGCTTTCTTCCTACATCAATCCCAGGATTCCAGAGCTGAATTCCAAACACTTCCTCAGATCTATACGTCATGTGGATAGGACTGACAGCAGGCACAGTATGAGATGGGCAGCCTGGATAAGTGTTAGTGATTAGTGAACCTGTGAGGCCTCACTAGATCCCCTGGTTGCATTGTCATGTTCTGAAGATGCGCCTCAGTCTCCCTATAAATGTCAGTTCCTATGAAAAACTTGGAAGGCCAGCCTGAAGCCGCCCACTTAAAACCTGAAAGCCTATAAAACTCAAAGTACTCAAACACACTCATGACCATGCATACAAACATGCATGGAGCAAACACACGCTCAGACACACACATGTACATTTACACATGCACACAAACAGGCCATACAGTACACAAACAGACATTTAGACACGAAGCACCCACACACACACACACACACACACGCGCTTCCTCCTTAAACCCCCAGAGGCAGGGGATTCAGACAGTGGAAAACAGGTTGATATGGCTAACACAATTATCAGTGCTGTTAGATTCAGTTCATATATTTCTGAACCGCCCTGTTTGTGTGTCTTGTGCTGTGCCTCTGGGCTGGGGCTATTCCTTATGGGGGGTCCAGAATTGATGACAGAGAAAGAGAGAGAGAGAGAGAGAGAGAGAGAGAGAGAGAGAGAGAGAGAGAGAGAGAGGAATTGAGAGAGAGAGGAATTGAGAGAAGCAGATAGCAGACTAATGGGGTGAAGGAAGGACTACAAAAAAGGATTAAAACACTCTGCAATGCAGCACAAAACAACCATTACACACACACTCACACACACTCATACACACACGCACACTCACACACACATACACACAAATCCATCTCTCACACAAAACCCTCACACACACACACACACAAAACCATCACTCACACACACAAACACAAAACCATCACTCACACACACACACATACACCCCTACACACAACCATCACATCTACACCCAAACAAAGAGATACATTACCATGCACACATCCTCTCTCACACACACAATCATCACACACACACACACACACACACACACACACACACACACACACACACACACTTACACACACACACACACACACACTCACACACACACACACACACACACACACACACACACACACACACACACACACACACACACACACACACACACACACACACACACACACACACACACTTACATTTTATCACCTGAGGGGACCTCTGTAACAGCATTTCTTTATTTTCTTTTTTGCACTGCATAAAAACCATTATGTAAGGCGTTTATGGAACAAAAACGTGAGGCCATTGACACGAAGGAGCGTAAAACCCCAATACTTTAAAGTAAAACGAGCTAATCAGCTAATGTACTTTTTTTGTCATCACTCAAGAGCACCTGCCTAAAATAGATTTTTTATTATTTCAATGGAAACCGCATTCCAGCGCATACCGTTCATCAACAGCTCCCATCTGTAGCGCTGTCCCGCGGAACTCTAAGCGCATGAAGCTCTAATCTCGACGGCTAATTGGGCATCTCTGGGAAGCAGAGTCTCCCCTATTCCGCCTGATTTTTGAACCACAGCGCTAATGAAAGATTGATTTGTTAAGTAAGTACAAAGTTCACGTGCTTGAGCTCCGAAAACTTAGGTGTGAAGTGCAGTAACGCAGAGCTACTGCCTCTGCGACCCTGTAACGCATTGTCTGGCGCGGCCAGTTTGGTTGAGGATGCAGTGCATGCGCTAAACTCTGTACATACTGTTTCGCGTGAGATGAGTTTGCAGAAGTATACAGGTAAAGTTTCGTCACGGAAGGTCAGCTAGTTAAATGATTCCACAACCTAGGGAGACATACGACCATAGCGCTTCGTCCATTTATTTATTTTACGATTTTACGTTTTCTCAGAAATTGCTCGTTTTCCCCAGAACTATCAAAATGTATTACATGTTATCAAACCAGTTGTGGAAGAAATTAGGGTGACCCTGATATTTCCGAAAAAACGGATTTCTATTTCCTGAAATCACATACAAAACTATCAGGTCATAGAGCGCTCGCGATACCCTCGAGTTGAATGCCGCTGATCCGTTTAGATCCACTAATCTTTTTGGCCCATATGTGCACAAAGATTAATCTTGCTTTCGCACCGTCAATATTACCAGCCCCATCAGGCGAAAAGAAAATTATATAACTAATTGCAATTTAATTAAAACTTTATTTCCCTTCAAACAAACTACGAACAAGGCGTCGATAATCAATATGCGGAATGATTGTGGATTAAATTACATTCTTTATATTTGCAGGTTACATTTACAGAATATATATAAAATGTGTTTTTTTATGTAACAAAAAAAGTTTTTGTAAAATATTGATTATTGTGCTTTGTTGTAAATCAGCGGAAAGTTGTGATCGTATCATTGACTGAGAACAGTTCCTCTAATTTAGGAAGATTGGGTGGTCGCAACTGTTGAATATGCCTGGCACTGCCAGAAGCCCATTTGATAAAACCTTACGCAAATGCGTCTTATTTACATTTGTTTAAACAGTGTTTGACTTTATTTATTCACTGCTGTCCTTCCTGATTGTTATTTGAGTAATTAGGATGGGTTTTATAACATTCATTTTCCTTATTCAGTCCGGTGACAGGTAGTAACATTAGACTGACACCGAGAGGTCAAAAGACAAAACACCAAGTCATAGAGACAACGTGGGCAGATTAAACAAACACAGAAGGTACCACGAAAACTGTGACAGAGGGCATAGTCAGCAAGGAAAACAAGTGTTTGCTTTAGAGGAAGAGTCTCTCGGTTGCTTACCTATCCAATGCTATAGCTGTCATTGAATATATGCTGGCAAATACCGCCGCGATGGGAAAGAAGTTGTGGAAACGGCAATACACCAGACCGAAGTACCACTCGTTGTGCACGGCGTAAGTGAAGTTTATGACCGTGTTGAAGGCTGACATGGACGCCTCGGCAAAAGCCAAGTTCACGAGAAAGTAGTTGGTCACAGTTCTCATGCGCTTGTGAGCCACGATGATCCATATCACCACGATGTTGCCCACAACAGACACGATGACTATGGTGCTGTACGCAATCGCCCACAGTGTTATTCTCCAGACCGGTTGTACGAACTGGTTAGGGTACACGGTTTCGTTTCCTTCCGATGTATTACTCCGGCTGTCTGCTGTCGCGACCAGAGGATCCATGTTCTTTATTTTTTGTTTAAAGTATTACCATTTCTTTATAGTTACTATATTTTTGCGTTTTTCAGACTTTGGTTTGAAGTTGGAGAACAGTGTTTAACTGAAGCAATGTTAATAGCATTGCCATTCATGTATTTTCGGAGGCAACTTTTATGCGCTATCAAAAATAAAAAAAGCATCGGAAATGCCCATCCAAATCGACAATAAGCTATGGTTTAGTTATTGCTGTCCAGTCTTATGGTCTTCGCTGAACTGGGGAGAGAAAGCGCAAAATGTGGCTCCCGTCTTTTTTTTCTCAATCGGACTGCGCTGCGTTTTCAGCTTTTGCAGTTCGTCTCTGGCGCAGTCCTAGCGCAAGGTGTGCGAGCTGCCGATACGCGCGCAGTAGAGTCTACAAAACACAAGCACTGGTGGGCGTCTCGCACACACTCGCACAAACACACATGCGCTCACACACACGCACACACATACAAGCGTCTGCCTATAGACACACCCCCATACACACCCACGCATACAGAAATCAGGTTAAGGGAGGTGTGTCACAAACTTGTCAGACTATTTTGATCCGGTGCCGGTCCTATCAAACTTGAAATGAAAAACGGAAGAAATTAAACAGAAGATAAAAAACCACCATTGTCACCGGTAATAACGTAAGTGTTTAATCAAGGTTTTGGAGAAGCACGATGTTAAATTAATCATTTCCCCTTTCTCCAGCGAGACAGATGACAGTAAACAAAGCTTTGAGAAAAATGCATTTGGAACTAAGGAACATATCCATGTATCCTACTGAAACAAAACCGTGAAGTGGAAAAGAAAGAAATTGTGAAGATTTACTCTGTGATGGCAGGTGGGAATGCTACTGCGGTGTACTGTGTGTGTGTGTGTGTGTGTGTGTGTGTGTGTGTGTGTGTGTGTGTGTGTGTGTGTGTGTGTGTGTGTGTGTGTGTGTGTGTGTGTGTGTGTGTGTGTGTGTGTGAGTGTGTGTGTGTGTATGTATGTGTGTGTGTGTGTATGTGTGTATGTATGTGTGTGTGTGTGTGTGTGTATGTGTGTATGTATGTGTGTGTGTGTGTATGTGTGTGTGTGTGTGTGTGTGTGTGTGTATGTGTGTGTGTATGTGTGTGTGTGTGTGTGTGTGTGTGTGTGAGTGTGTGTGAGTGTGTGTGTGTCAGTGTGTGTATGTGTGTATGTATGTGTGTGTGTGTGTGTGTATGTATGTGTGTGAGTGTGTGTGTGTGTGTATGTGTATGTGTGTATGTATGTGTGTGTGTGTGTGTGTGTGTGTGTGTGTGTGTGTATGTGTGTATGTATGTGTGTGTGTGTGTGTGTGTGTGGTGTGTGTGTATGTGTGTATGTATGTGTGTGTGTGTGTGTGTGTGTGTGTGTGTGTGTGTGTGTATGTGTGTGTGTGTGTGTGTGTGTGTGTGTATGTGTGTGTGTGTGTGTGTGTGTGTGTATGTGTGTGTGTGTGTGTGTATGTGTGTGTGTGTGTGTGTGTGTGTGTGTGTGTGTGTGTGTGTGTGTGTGTGTGTGTGTGTGTGTGTGTGTGTGTGTGTGTGTGTGTGTGTGTGTGTGTGTGTGTGTGTGTGTGTGTGTGTGTGTGTGTGTGTGTGTATGTGTGTGTGTGGTTTTCCTTCATCCCGGTTTTTTTCCCCGATTTCTCCGCTCAGTTGTCTCAGAAACACATTCCTGTGTTTGGTACTGTATTCACATCACATGGGGCACTGGCTTTTGATTGTGTGGAGTTATGGCAGCTTTCCTCATGTGCTGTGTGCTGTGGCAGAACTCTCCCAGAAGTCTGGTGGAAATTGTTCATTATTTGATGGTAGTGTTACCAATACCAGTATTTTGCCAGCTTTTGTCCAGTGTGAAAGTAGTGATACATTCTTAAGAGTCTGTCTGTCAAAATGCACAAACGTAATAACTATGATTGTTTGAGTGAAATTAATTATCTGTGGATATTTCTGTCTCTGCTCCTTTCTCATCTGTCTCCCTGCCGTCTCGTTCAGAACTTTAATTAATTCGAGTGTTTGAATTCAGGCCATAAATGCTATGGCAGGACCTTAAGCCAGCACTGATTTAATGCTTGCATTAGACCTGAGCCCTGCTTGAATGGTCACCATGGTTATTACTATTATGGAATCTCTCTTTCCTTCTCTCACTCCTTCCTTTCTTCCCTCAGTTTCTCTCTCTCTCTGTCTTCATTACCTCTGACTCCTGTCTCTTTCTCAATATCTCTGTCAGTCTCTCTGTTTTTCTGTAAGTCTCTCCTCCCTGTTGCCTGTGTCTCATACACATTTATACTGACACACACGCTCTTGTCACAGTCTCCAGCTGTCTTGTTTCTTGGTCAGCTACACCCAAGTGTGTGTGTGTCTGTGTGTGTGTGTGTGTGTGTGTGTGTGTGTGTGTGTGTGTGTGTGTGTGTGTGTGTGAGTGTGTGTGTGTGTCTGTATGTGAGTGTGTGTGTGTTTGTATGTGTGTGTGTGTGTGTGTGTGTGATTGAGACCCAGAACTCAGACTAATTAATTAAGACCAAAACTTGGTGTAAACATGGTGGATTATGGATGGGGTGGCGGCCATTGTGAGGTTCAAGTCTGTGATTGGTGGAAGCGTTGTTTCAGGCACGCATGGGGGGGAGGGGGGGTGGGCGTTACAGTGTGGGGGAGGGGGTGGGGGTGTGGGTGGTGGTCTGTAGATTTGAGTGATTTCATTCACTCAGCACAGAAGAGACCCCTCCCTCAACCTCAACACCACCCCCCACGCACAATCACCTCCACACACCCCCCACCCATCCCTGTACGCTTCCGTTGTCCTTCTTACATGGCCAAAGAAGATGGAAGGGAAGCGCAATTAAACAGAAGTGCTCTGCGCTCTGCGTTTCCCTCTCTCCTTCCATTCTTCATTCCCTTCGTCCTGGCGTAATGAATGCCTGTACAGAGCCTGTGTAAAGGGAGCCGAGGAAGAACAAAAGGACGGGGATTATGACGATGAATTTAATGTGCCCCTTTTGTTGTTCCTCATCCCTGAGAGCTTTGAGTGGAAGTGCATTTGCGGGGATAGGGAGGGCTGTAACCAAGAGGAAGAACGTGTGCGCAGTCAAGATGGGAGCTGGTATTGGGAGTCAATAATTTGTACATGAAAATTGTAACAGTGATTGGTGTTCATATGATAGGGTTGTCCTGGACTTTGAAAATTGTGTGTGTGTGTGTGTATGTTTTTTGTGTGGGTTGTGTGTGTCAGTTGGGGGGGGGGCTTGGAAAAGACAAAGTCAATATGATCGACAATCTGTTCGCCTAACAAAGCACACAGACAAAAATAGTGTCTGGCAACTGGTAGAATTGACTTTAATGGTCTGCAGCTGTGGTCCAGAGTATTAAGGTAATCTTTTCAATCACTCTTCTAAACCCAGCTTCGGAATTTCAGCCTGACTCACTCCGTTAAAAATACAACAATCCACCTGTATCTGCACTGTGTGTGTGTAAGAGTGTGTGTGTGTGCATATGCATTTGTGTGTGTGTGTGTGTATATGTATGTGCGTGTCTGTGCGTGTGTGTGCACATGTGTGCATATGCATTGCAGTTAGCTCTGTGTGATTGATTTTGAAAACTATCCCTTGTGCTGGAAGAAGGGATCTTTGTGAATGGGTAATTATGTGCTTGTTTAACCGAGTTATACATCTGCAGGTTTGCGTGCGGCTCTGTGGCCTGTGGAGGCAAAGCAATCCATAATTCATCCTGGACAGCCGGAAGCCCTTATGGGACTTGGTCTGTGTCATGGATCTGTGTTTCTATTGGGTAAGGAGATATGAATCTGTGTTTTTATTGGGTGGGGGAAATGAAAACACCAATGGCAGTGGAGGAAAGAAGAGTATGGAGCTGCTGTTAGCTTATGATGGGAAAGATGAATGCCTCATAAAAATGGGCAGAGCTGTGATCTGTCAATCACTGATATGGACCAATGATTGTGTTTTCTGTGGAGAACAGGATCTTTCGATTGGTTCAGATGATTGCCTGTCAAGTTAATTCCCGTGATGACACACATTTTTGTTTTTTTCTTTTAGGATATCAACAGCTATGCCAAACCACTAAAAGGCTCTTTAAGCATTTAATTTTCCTTCCTCTGTTAAGAAGGCATAATAGATCCAGGAAGCAAGCCACATTTTGCACCTTAATTTTATCTTGCTTTTCTTGCTTTACTTATTCATAGTAACCACATTATCGAAGACCACCTTGCTGCCAGTATGATTTTGATTGGGGTCCCCTCATTCCAACCCTATAGCTAGCCCCTATAGCACCATTGTAATTTCACATATAAACTCTGCCATACCGTTAGCCTTTACTGCAACATCTCCATAGTGAAAAATGTCAGTAAAAAAAGAAATCTTCACGATCCAGTTTGACAAGCAGGGGGCCCTCCAGACCACTAGGGGGCCCTAAGCAGTCCCTTATGATACTTGTAATATGGAACAACCCACTTACTGCTGACTCATGGAGTTGTAAAAGATTTGAATGTATATTGAGCACTGTAATTTTCATTCTTTTTGCACTAACTGTACTGTCTCTTTTCAGCTGTTTGAAATGGACATTAAGGGTTCGTGATCAATTCCGTTTTGATTCATTCGTTTTATAAAGAGTAGCTGAAATTCAATGAATGAGTTGCAAAGGCCCTTGATGTTCTTTTTCAGTGAGTAAAATTTAATTTCAATTAATTTCCGAAAGCTGACCGAACTGAAATGGAACTCAAAAAAAAACTGCAATGCCTTATCACAACACTGCTCTAATCCCGAAAATCCATCATGAATTTGGAGGCCAATGAGCTTGGTTCATTCATCCTTTGAAATGCTCCTGACCAACTGTCATTTCTTTACTCCGCAGTTGTACTTATAGTCTCACCTTCACTCTGGCAAAGCAACGTAATGGCGAGTAAAATACCTGTGAAGTTGAAATTTGAATTTATAGTGTGTGTGTGTGTGTGAGAGAGAGAGAGAAAGAGATTGAGAGAGAGAGAGAGAGAGAGAGAGAGAGGGGGTAGAAATAGACAGAGGAAGACAAAAAGCAGAGAATAAAAGAGGAGAGAGGGAGAAACAGTTAATGAGAAACAAAGGATTCCAAGGGGCTTGTGTCTGCGATGCAGTAACTGCGCAGCTCCTCTGGAGCAGCTATAACTGTGTCTCAGCTTTCAGCTAAGAGTATCCACTAAATGAAAGCAATCTGATGAAGTGTAATTTGATATTTCAGAGGACACTTACTTTGAATCTGTAATTTGAGTGAGCATTTACCCAGAAGAACCAAGCCAACAACATCCACCCCCCACCCCCATCTTCAGCGATATAAAATCCCAGCAAGCCAGCCTTTATCAGCAGTTCTCATCTTATAACTCTGAGATTAGAGGCTATGATAGTCACGATTTGGGTCACTCAATCTCTGATCGGTCAAATGGAAAACTTGGCTGATTTTATTTGCTATAAGCTGCCTATTCAAGCTTTCCGGTGCCCTGAGATTTCCATGGGTGGGTTTGTTTGGCCCGGAAAAGTCTGCCTCTTGTATGGCTACATTTAGTACAGAGGAACCACTAGAGACCTCTCTGGCCACTTCACACCAGTGTCCAGTCTTTAGCACATTGTGATTGGTCAGAAACAGTGACCAACCAAATTAGGGAAGAAAACCTCTGAAACTGGGTGGTGCTGTGGTACGGCTGTGACAGTAGTCTCTCGGGCTCATAGTCACTTTGAAGAGGCCTTGTGTGTGCCTGCACTCTCCTAAATTGAAATGGAATTGACCCAAAACTCTGTTGTCCACCCCACAGCTTTAATCCTTAATATACTCTGTGAATTTGGGAGGGCGCAAGACTGGTCAACCGCAGCTGCAAAGGGGAGAGGACAGGACAGAAAAGACAACAGAGAGAGAGAAGCCAAAAGAGGAATGAGAGGAATGAGATAGCTGAGGGTGAAATGGAGAGAATGCAGTACTGAGGGAGGGAAAGAAGATGTGGAGAGAGAGAGAGAGAGAGAGAGAGAAAGAGAGAGAGAGAGAAAGAGAGGAGCAGTTCACCAGAGAGCAGGAGAATGGAAGAGGAAGAGTTTCCATAAATGACTATGTGTTCATTTCCCAGATTTACAGTGAGAGTGGTGCAGAGGTAGAGCATAAGGAAAGCTTGTCTTATAAAGGCTAATGGCACACCATGATTTTCATTGCAGTGGAGACATCAATTCCTATAAATGTGGAAATGTGGTATCATAAAAATAGAATTAATCAACATGCCTGGTTGGCTCTGACTACAAATACATTACTGAATGTTATATAGCATCATTCATTCATTTCTCACCCACAGATGAAGAATATTGCCCTCAAGCCATTATAAAGCATGTATAACACCTTCATTGACATGTCATAACATCTTTATACACACAATTCATTGCTTTGTGTGAGATGACTCCCCCCTCCCCAGATATATCGTTCTTAAATGTGACATAACACAATTATTTATTTTACAAACTTTTGAATGATGAAGATGTCTTATCATAGAAATAAAGCCATTTCTATATGCTTCGTGGAAGTTTCAGGAATATATTCTTTGTATAATGGGAAACTATTTATTTTGAAGGAGAACGGACTGATTGAAGTCAGTCAGATGCTAACAAACTTTATTTTACATAATCTGACAGGTAGACAGACTTTTAAAAAAATGTTTTCTCCTAAAGGCATACTGTGTTGTGTACACCACAGATCTAGACATGGCTGACCAGATTCATAAAGTTACTGAGAAAACAGTCAGCAATCTGAGGTTCAGTTTTAAGCAGGTGGAATCAGGATGTTAGATTTGGCAGGACCGGGTCTCTTTGGTGGTGAGCAACACCAGAGCGGACTGCTAATCAGCGTCAAGCGAGTCTGTCTGTGAGTGAGGCTGCACCTGACTGCTAATCAGCTTCAGGTGAGTCTGTCTGTGAGTGAGGCTGCTGTCCAAGGTCCTGTACACTCCCCAGGCTGAGGGAGGGAAGAGGGAAAAGCTGATAACAACCGCCTGGAAAAACAGAGCAGCTCTCTCCACACATCCCCCTGAATTACTGAGAAGAGAAATATCAAAGCAAAGGTTTTCCAGCATATGGTTGTGCAGTGAATGAGCATGAGACTGCATAATGATGAGAACGGGCAAATTCGGCAAACCCCGCACGGTTCATCACTTTCCTACAGTACAGGGTATCCAGCACTGTGTCATAACTGGACTTGAACACTCCAGGGGTCTCTGCCTCTACTGCCATGACCTTGCAAGCTGTTCCAAGCATCGGAAACTCTCAAGAAGTAAAACTCATACTTTTTGATATGGGTTTGAACGTTCTCTTTGGATCGGTTTTCCCGAAGGGTGCAGTGAATTATGGGAGGAAGATGCCCTAAGACATTGGGCTGCAGGTAAGGCTGTGTCCTCAGAACTACCCCCAAGCTATACGGATCAATCAATCCCTCGCCGCTTCTCTCTCTCTTCTCCTCCTCCATTCATTATTCTCTCTGACACCTGGCCTTCCTTCTGACTGACCTGTCTCTATCAATTTTTATTTTCCCCTGTTTGTTTATGGCTCTCTCTATGGTTTGTATGTGTTTGGGTGCGCTCCATTTCTCCATTCTGATGTTGTTGTGCTTTATTGACAAAATGTGGCTGTTCCATATTTTTCCAAACTTATTGATGGACTCATGGAGGTGCGGGCAGCTGAGTTTTATTTTATTTTATTATTTATTTATTTTAAAGTGTTGGGTGGGATCCTGTTGCCTTGCTTCAAGATTGTTTGAACATGTGTGTTGTGTGTACGTATTTATGTGTGTAAGAGCATTTGTATGAATGTATTTGTGTATGTGCATGGGTGCATGCATGTGTGTTTGTGTGCATATATGTGATGTGTACATTTGTGTATATGTGTGCATGTATGTTTGTACGTGTGCGTGTTTGTGTTTATGTATATATTTATGTGTGTATGTGCATACATGCTTATGTCTGTCAGCAGCAGTGTCAGTGCAAAACCTGCCTATGTGCTAAACGGTCTTAATGAAAAGTCCAGCCTGTTTTTACCATCACATTTCACTGGGTGTTGGATTGGCAAGGGAAGTGGAACTGATTAATCGCTAATGAACAGAATCTCCTTTGTTCCAGATGACAGCCCTGGAGAGCCGGCTTTAGCATCGCTCTCATTTTCTGTCTCAGTGAGAATCAGGTGAAGATTAGATAGCTATCAGGGTGACGAAGATGAGGTAAATGCAACCAAAACAAATGACTGCGTGTGTGTGTGTGTGTGTGTGCGTGTGTGTGTGTGTGTGTGTGAGTGTGACTGTGCGCCTGTTTGTGACTGTGTGTGTGTGTGTGTGAGTGTGCGCCTATTTGTGAGTGTGTGTGTTTTTGTTTGTATGTATGCGTATGCGTGTGTGTGCTTGTGTGTGTGTGGTTGTGTGTCTGTGTATGTGAGAGAGAGAGAGTGTCTGAGTGTGTGTGTGTGTACATGAATTTAATGGTGGTTAAATGTACTCTCTGGTCCCACACCAGCTCTGTACCCCAAAAGCCTCAGGTAGCCCCTGGTCCAGCAACATGATCCAGAGGAGTGTTATCAGAATCAACAGCTGGGAAACAGAAAAACCAACTTCACGCATCATCTGCTGTCCCCATTGCTGTGAGACAATTGGACAGGAGGCTGCAGGGTGGGGGGAGGGGGGGGGGTGAGGTTGGGGGGCGTAGAGAGGGAACGGAAGGCTGGGGAGGTCAATCTCTGCAAATCATCTATAAGATGACTCAATACTTCCTCTCAGCGGACTGCTCCTCCATATATGTAAAGTGCATTTTTTCTTGAATAAGTGAATTATCTCCTTAATATATAAATAACTGGCCAATCTAACATAGAAGATTGATTCTCCAGCAGAAGGGTGAGGGTGGTTCAAATTAGCTCATTTCATAATTTCATTACCTACATTAAAAGATAGAATAGAGGTTTGTTCCCTTCTGTCGGTTATTACAGTGTATGCCTGTGTATGCTTTCCAGACATTGTTCAATATTTCATTTTAAAAATGTAACCCTTTAGACACCAGTAAAATTCAGCACATTACTGTCTTTTGTAAGGAAAATTTTATTTTCACAAATATTGAAACACAATTTGTCTCTCACAAGATTATATTATTTGATTTGTAATAAGTTTCACTGGAAATGCTTAAGGATCTGCAGGTTTTAGTTTTGTGGCTGTTTGCGGAAAAATACACTCTGTGTGTGTGTGTGTGTGTGTGTGTGTGTGTGTGTGTGTGTGTGTGTGTGTGTGTGTGTGTGTGTGTGTGTGTGTGTGTGTGTGTGTGTGTGTGTGTGTGTGTGTGTGTGTGTGTGTGTGTGTGTTTGTGTGTGTGTGTGTGTCAGTAAAATAGCAGAAGCCGGTGTGGCAGTAAAATGGCTGAAGCAGCAGATGGTTACACACTGAAGACAATGTAGTAAAGATGACAGAAAAACAGCTTCACAAATCTGCTTTGCCTTCCAGCTCAAGAGGCAACACACAGACAAGAAAACTCACGGATCCAAGCCACACAGTTATACCCAGACCATATGACACCCTCCCCCTTGGCTCAAGAAGACTTGGGGAAAGACAAAAGCGAGAGGAGAGAAACCTTTGATTACAGCTCCTCCAGCATTGAGTGGGACTTCACAGCGGCCTCCTCCTCTGAAGCTCCAATGTGAGAGGCGTACAGGAGCCAAGCCGAGACTCGCCAAATACAGGACTCCTCTCTGCTCCTGATCCTTTCTGTGGATCAATCTTTTATGTTTGTATTTATGTGTCATGAAATATTTCTCATCCGGATTTGTTGCCTCTGTGTAAAAATAAGAAGAGGAACTTTTTTCTAAAGGGATTTTTTTTTTCACTTTTGCATTCTACCCTTGCTCAAGGATGAAAATATCTGGAACGATTAGAGGTAAACCCATGGAAAGCAAAGAAAAAGAAAGTTTAAAAACTCTGGTATTCAAACTTGGATTCATAAATTATTATTTTTTTTAAATTTTCTATTTTTATGAATTTATTTGCTTGTTCACAGCTCTTATTTGAGAGAGAAAACTCAAAATAATGCTGTTACTGTTTGTTTGAGATGCTGGTCATCTCATTTCTTTCTGCTACCTATGTCACTGGAGGATTACAAAGTCAGCAGATATCCAGCTGGTAATTCCACAGCGACCTGACCAACCAGGGGTGGCCACTAGAGGGCAGTGCGGCTTATGAAACTGTCTTTCTGTCAGGAAAACTCATGCCTTTGGTTGAAGTATTTATTGACACGTAGGTTTCATTTCGTTCATTTTGATGGAATGTTCAGCTTTTCAAGGTGCTCTATGCCGTGGAAGCACAGTAAATACTTGCCTAAATTAAATGACATACAGGGGACTGAAAATCTCTCAAAATCCTTACTTAATGACAGATATACAAAAAAGCCGAACCTGAACTATGCAGATCGAGGCTGGGGTGGCAGTAGGAAAGAAACACCAAAAATAAAATTGCAGTCCGGATTAGCAATGCTGGCATTTGTACAGGCGACGGTGAGTACACTTGAATTTGCATTTAAATAGACTGCTACATGCACAGGAAGCTGTGTTGTGGCCGTCTGATTGGCGTAAACACCGCCGATGCCACACTGCACGTCAGTGGCCTCAGCTGGTTGTCAGCCGATGCGTTTCTCATGTCAGCTTGCTGCTCACATTTGATTATTTATTTACTTTTCGGGGGAGCTGTCTGATATTCCTGACTGCTTGAGTTATTAGGACGTCAAAAGGAAGTATGTCAAAAGGAAGTGCTTGAGTTATTAGGACGTCAAAAGGAAGTGCGGGCCATTTGATGGCTGGCACATGGGAGTATGGAGGTAGGCCGGCCATTTGATGGCTGGCACATGGGAGTATGGAGGTAGGCCAGCCATTTGATGGCTGGCACATGGGAGTATGGAGGTAGGCCAGCCATTTGATGGCTGGCACATGGGAGTATGGAGGTAGGCCGGCCATTTGATGGCTGGCACATGGGAGTATGGAGGTAGGCTGGCCCTTCGGTGTATGGCTGGCACACGGGCATATGGAGGTAGGCCGGCTCACGTTCTCCGCTGTCAGAAAATCGTCACTGGCTCTTTCCTCATCCCGCAGCTGCAGGGGAAAAAACGCTGAAAACCTTGAAAACTCGGCATGGTGAGGAAAGGTTTCCCATCATGCAACAGAGGCTTTTTGGTATATTAATGTTAACATGTGCTTTAGCGACCGGTTATGAGAGGGGGAGCTGAGCAGGGGGGTTAACATGTGCTTTAGTGACCGGTTATGAGAGGGGGAGCTGAGCAGGGGGTTAACATGTGCTTTAGCGACCGGTTATGAGAGGGGGAGCTGAGCAGGGGGGTTAACATGTGCTTTAGTGACCGGTTATGAGAGGGGGAGCTGAGCTGGGGGATTAACATGTGCTTTAGCGACCGGTTATGAGAGGGGGAGCTGAGCAGGGGGGTTAACATGTGCTTTAGCGACCGGTTATGAGTGGGGAGCTGAGCAGGGGGTTAACATGTGCTTTAGCTTATGAGAGGGGGTAGCTGAGCAGGGGGTTAACATGTGCTTTAGCGACCGGTTATGAGAGGGGGAGCTGAGCTGGGGGGTTAACATGTGCTTTAGTGGGGAGAGGGGGAGCTTAACATGTGCTTTAGCGACCGGTTATGAGAGGGGAGCTGAGCAGGGGGTTAACATGTGCTTTAGCGACCGGTTATGAGAGGGGGAGCTGAGCTGAGCTGGGGAGTTAAGGGGGTTAACATGTGCTTTAGCGACCGGTTATGAGAGGGGGAGCTGAGCAGGGGGTTAACATGTGCTTTAGCGACCGGTTATGAGAGAGGGAGCTGAGCAGGGGGGTTAACATGTGCTTTAGCGACCGGTTATGAGAGGGGTAGCTGAGCAGGGGGGTTAACATCTGCTTTAGCGACCGGTTATGAGAGGGGGGGGCTGAGCAGGGGGTTAACATGTGCTTTAGCGACCGGTTATGAGAGGGGAGCTGAGCAGGGGGTTAACATGTGCTTTAGCGGGGTTATGAGAGGGGGAGCTGAGCAGGGGGGTTAACATGTGCTTTAGCGACCGGTTATGAGAGGGGGAGCTGAGCAGGGGGGTTAACATGTGCTTTAGCGACCGGTTATGAGAGGGGGAGCTGAGCTGGGGGGTTAACATGTGCTTTAGCTACCGGTTATGAGAGGGGAGCTGA
Source organism: Albula goreensis (assembly GCA_022829145.1). NCBI lineage: Eukaryota > Metazoa > Chordata > Actinopteri > Albuliformes > Albulidae > Albula > Albula goreensis. The sequence continues at coordinate 66,183,161 of CM040741.1, forward strand.
GCTGGGGGTTAACATGTGCTTTAGTGACCGGTTATGAGAGGGGGAGCTGAGCTGGGGGATTAACATGTGCTTTAGTGACCGGTTATGAGAGGGGGAGCTGAGCAGGGGGGTTAACATGTGCTTTAGCGACCGGTTATGAGAGGGGGAGCTGAGCAGGGGGGTTAACATGTGCTTTAGCGACCGGTTATGAGAGGGGGAGCTGAGCAGGGGGGTTAACATGTGCTTTAGCGACCGGTTATGAGAGGGGTAGCTGAGCAGGGGGGTTAACATGTGCTTTAGCGACCGGTTATGAGTGAGGGAGCTGAGCAGGGGGGTTAACATGTGCTTTAGCGACCGGTTATGAGTGGGGGAGCTGAGCAGGGGGATTTATTTTGTGATTATGGATGAGTGATCTATATCGAGTAGCAGAGTGTATAATGACACAACGAAGGTTGGAAGAGTTACATTTATCTGTCAATCAATCTGTCAATTTATGAAAATACGAGGAGGATGTGAAAAGGTTTTGATTTAATTGCTAGGCTTTCAGGTACACTGTGTTTTTCAATAAATAATTAAGTGTCAATGGTCCACCAGTAATGTAGTACCTACATTTTTGGTAAAAATAGGGTCCATATGAAGGATAGTACCATGGGTAACAAGCCGCTTTGGTTCCAGGTCTATTTAAGGCAGAAGGGAGTACACAGCCTCCTCTTGATTGAACGTGTGTGGATTTGAATTTTGAGCACGGTGGAAAAGGTCGATGCCAATCTCCTCCAGGAACTGAAATGTAATAATGCCGGTGGTAGTGTAGGCACTGCGGCTGACCAGACGAAATCAAGGTTGAATTGAAAGCAAGTTTGAAGAAGCTCAGGGAAATATCTGACCACAGAAACAGCGATAGCATATAGTCATCTACACTGATATACAACATCTTCAATATGAGGAAAAAGACAGGATTGTAAAAGCAACCAAGCAAGCAATCAGAAGTGGAAGCAGTTGAGTGTAAGGTCATGATTTAGCAATTCAAATGTGGAGATACCGCCATCATTTAGTGTGCATACCCAGATTCCAGTGTGTCAAAAGGGATAGGTTCACCTAAATCACATATTGATGCTCTATACCACTTACCTTGGAGACTAGTAGTGAGAGTGCAGACCAGCCATTTCCCTCTACAATGCACTCACCACTTTCTGCTATCAATCTTTTTATCAACTTTTAAATGTTGTACACAAGGCTAATTTAAGCTTAGTCATAAAATATGCCTGTTGTATTAATTGTTCAACAGATGTTGTATTAATTGCTTTAAGAAAGTGCAGCCGTTACCAAGCTATTGACCAAGATAAATGATAGACAGGGAGCAAAATCCTGTCAGATACAATGACTACTACTATATTAGCGGCTTCTACAACTAATACATGTAGCACTAATACTACTACTACCAATAATAATAATGAAAAAAAAAAACAAGCACGAATTTGCAATAGCTGTGACCATGCCACTTCCACGCCCCCTTTTAGTCAATTGGTATGAACAGAAACACACAGACACACACACACACACACACACACAAAAACTTGACCTCCATGCCAAATTTCAGCCTCCTAGGACGAAAACTGTGGCTGCCAACAGGTGGGAAATTTTTGTGGACCAACCGACCAACCAACCGACCGACAGAGCCACCTATAGAGCTGCCGGTCGCAGCTAAAAATTATAATAACCATTAACTCCATATACCCTCTGGGCGCAGCCATGCCAGTCTTGCAGGGTTGGCATGCAGGCTGTGGCATTCATCCAGCAGAGCTGTGGGCAGTCAGATTGGGTTTCTCTTTATCTGTCATCTGTTTAATGGAGGAAGCTATATTTAAAATCATTAAAAATCATTTCATTATGATTCTGTGTCATTTCCAGAATGAAGAAGAAACAATAATTCCTCTTGTCCTGTCTGCAGCTTCAGCAATCATTCAAATGGGAATACTGTTGATATTTATGATAAAATAACAATGTGTGTCTGCCATTCCTTCTCTCTGCCTACCTTCCAGTGCGTACCTGCTCCCTCTGTCTCCCTTTGTGGAAATTCATATTTCAAATATGCATTATTTGTCTGCCGGGGACTTCAGTACTGCTAAACTGCTTGAACAGAGATGGTGACAGACAACAAAGCAAAGACATAAAAACTGAATGATTAACCCTCTCTCCTAACCCTCTCCAAAAACACACAAATCTTTCATCTGTCAAAGTAATGCTACATAAAAGTGCTTTATAGTTTCAAAGACAGAATAAGGAATGTTTTATGTTGGTGCTCTATTGATGGCCTGTGTTCAATCCACATTACTTTTTCGGTTTTGACTTACATAAGTCTGACTTTTTTTTTTTTTTTCCAAAGCTAGTTCACTACAACTTTTATTATGAATTTTTCAAGATTTATGGTGGATGAGCATGACACTGTCATTGTCCATATGTCACAGGGCTTCTCTGTCTCCACAACTGAACCCGTTCCAGCATTTATGGAACATTCTAGAACAATGGCCGAGACAGCATTCTATAATTCATAAGAACCTGAGAGAATGAAAATATATACTGGCAAGAAAAGACCATTCAGCCCATCTCAGTTTGTTATTTCCCTAAAGTCCACACCCAAAAAAGTACTCAAAATCACACCAAAAGATTGTTCTTTGTAGTCATTAGAGAGGTGGTTTTGGTACTATATAGAAACCATTACTGCACCGTTTGGGAGAACTGGTTCTATACAATACCAAAAATGCTCCCCCATGTTGATGAGCCAGGGACTCCAAAAAAAAACTTTTCTTCTTCTTAGATTGTATATTGTCTGCAGAAGTTTGATAGACCTGACTTTGAACACTGCGCTTCTGCTACGTACCCTGGCAAGCTGTTTCTAATGTATTCTGTCTCAATTTAAAAAAGAATATACTTACTCAAATATCAGTTCTGAAGGTACCTTTTTAATTTCCATCTATGCCCACATATACCCTCACATGCTTTGATCAGCTCATCATGACTTCATAGATTCTCCAGGCAGAGTGGTGCTGTGCCTCCCCTGCAGAATTCCAGATGCTGGTGGATTCTATGCCAACCCATGCACAGGCTATACTGGCTACATGAGTTGGACCAGTATCCTATTAAGAGACATCTCTTTGTTTTCTCTGTCTTTTGATAGAAAGTCTCGATCCTAATCAAACCCAGGAAGGGTTTTAGGAGCAGAACCTTCCACTTCTCATCATGTTACAGTTTGTCGTGTGTGTGTGTGTGTGTGTCTGCGTGTGGGTGTATGTGTGTATGCACTTGTTTTTCTGTGCACGTTTGACTGTCAATGTTAGGGTGTATGTGTGCATATTTCTGAGTGTGTGCGTGTGTGCATGTGTGTGTGAGTGTGCATGTGTGCAAGTGTGTGTCTGTCTTAGCTTGTGGAGGTGCTGGTGATTTTTTGCCATGCTTGCCGACAGGATTGAGCTGTGAGTAAATGCTTATTCAGAATACAGATTCAGAATGAGTGTTGCACCTGAAATATTAAATTACACTGAATTCCATATGCTTCCATTTGGCAAATGCTTTTATCCGGAACAGCTCATAAAGCAAAGCGCGTAAGTGCAGAAGACAGGATTACCACAGTAATTTTGTGTGTTTACCAAAAAAAAAAAAAACAAGAAAAAACACACATTCGAGCGTCATAGACAGAAGCTCTCATAAAGAGCTTCATCGGAAAAAAAATTGGAAGCAAACCCTAGATTCAGTAGTATGAACTCTCAGACAATGAAATAGCATTTATAGTGAGTTTATTGGGAAGGAACAGAAAAGAATGAACTTGGGCTTGGAGTCAAAAGGGGGAGGAGTCATTGCGTCCTCATGGAGAGGGAATCCCCCCAGAGTTAAATTGGGATAGTAGTTAGGATTATGAACCCCCCACCTCCCCATTTTAGAGAAAGGAGAGGATGAAGGTGGAGATGGGATGCCGGAAATGCTGAGCACGATGGGAAAAAGGTACGTGGGGTTTATATACCTGAAAGGGACCAGAAGAGGTGTGATAGGTTGAGTGGTTGTCTGAGAGTTCTTCTCTGAGATAAAATGTTTTACCAAACTACAATTAAGGATCCAAAGCTCCATTTCAGGAAGGCCATTATGCATTCAGGTTTTAGGGGCTCCTTTTCAATCATAACTCAATTTGGGCCTAGGAAACAAGGTGTGTGAACTCAGCTTGCTAACAACTTAAACTAGGCACCAGAACACTAGAACACGCCAACAACCAGCAGACACTGCAGCCCTCCGCCTGCCTTCTGTGAGGCAACAGAATAGTAATTGGGAAGAAGAACAGCTTGTTTGCTATTCAGGAAAACTCAGGGCAAGTAGTCCACGTGGGACACAATTACATGACCTTCTGGTGAAAGGCACTTAATAACTACCCACAAAGCATTGTGTTTTTCTTTGAGATTGTTCACCTTTCTTCCATTCACACAATACAAACTAACATGTCATTTCCCTCTTGTCCTGAAATGGGACTATGTTTCTGGCAGTCTTTGACTTGATCATAAACAACGTGCAGAGATATAGTGTCTCGGACACCTGAGTGAAAGCAGCAGTGACCCAAACCTGTGTAACCGATGTTTATTTTTCCCAAGTGAGCATCTGGGTGTAGGCACCAACTCTCAGGACTTACCGCTGTCAGTGCAAAGGGGAAATCAACACGTTCGTTCACATGTAAACCACCTTGTTAATGGTAAAAGACACTCTCTTATTTCATTCTGTTTCAAGCTGCTTTTACATGAGTTTAGCTTTAACATTAAATTTAACTACTCTCCAATCAGGTCATACGTCACCTCATCGTCTTTTAATTCAGAATAAAATGGATCAAAGAAGCAAGGAAGAGTTTTGTCTTATTTTTTTTTTGTTGTTTTATTTTTTGTGGAAATCTACCTAGGCAGTTCCTGGTTGATGTAAGTTGGAACCTGGTCTGGCTCAGATGGAACACTACATAGTTAGCAGCGTGCATGCGCGCAAGTCAGGACAGATAAACCCTCCACTCCTTCCATCATTCAGGAGGAAGTGGGCGGTGGGTCAGGGGAACAGAATGATTTTATTCCCTCATGTTCTGCCCCCTCTCTGCCCCCCAACACCTCTCTCTTTCAACCCTCACCATCCATTTTCTTAAAGGATAACGAGGCCCAAATTGACGCATCAGAGGCCGTTGTGGGAGCTGAGGGACAGAGTGTCAGAGCATGCCGCCCCACAGAGCGGGAATAAAGGGCCTCCTCTCCACGGGGTCCTCCAGACGGCCGACATCAGGCCGCTTTCGCTCATTTCGCCCGCCGCCCGGGACAAAAGCCATTCAGATACGGTGTGATGGAGGGGAGGGGGAAGCGAGGGAGAGATGAGAACTGCGTGGAGAGGGACGGAGGGGTGGAGTGGGGGTGGGGGTGTTGGCAGGGGATGGTGCGGTACGCACTCCGCTAGTTTGATTGTCGATCTCACCGCGAGACGCTAAGCCCCTGCTGTGCTAATCAGAGCTCATTGAAGACTGAAGCTAATGGAGAGGGCCAAGGAGAGACTGCCAGAGTGAGCATTATCGCTTGTGTGTGTGTGTGTGTGTGTGTGTGTGTGTGAGAGTTTGTGAGCATGAGTGTGTGTATTGTAACTGTAGATGCTGCATTTACTTAGTCATTTTAACTTTTATTTAATCAGCCCTCCCACTTTCCTGTCTCTCTCTCATTCACACTCTCTCTCTCTTCCTGTTTTTCTCTCTATATATAAAACACCCTCCCTCTCTTTTCACCTCCAGTTAAGTCTTCCTCTGCAGAATAATCCATCTGAATCGACTGACATAAGGACCACTCACACCTACCTGTTACCAGGGCACTGGTTAGTATCATCTCACTGTTGATAATATCATGTCACATATTAATGAGTTTGATATCTTTACATGTTTTTGGTGTTTATAACAACATCAAGGTTATAATTCATCTTCAGGTTAATTTTTGTTTGTACTTCCATTTATTGTTATTCAGGTCTCCTATGCAACAAAGGAGTGTAATCTAGTGGGCATCAGTGCAGTGTAACAGTTAAGGATCTGGGCTTGTAAACCAGCCTGCAAGTTTGAATCCTAATGGGGCACAGTTATTGTAGTCTTGAGCAAGGTGCTTTACCAGTTGTTTCACTAAATATCCAGCTGTCTGAATGGTTTTATGGAAATCAAACAAACAAAAAAAAAATGAGCTGCCTTCTAAATTTCCTAAATGTAATACAATAAAATGCAATATACTGTAATGTGATATTGTACCACTTTATGCATGAAAAGTCCAGAAACACTGGGGCAAGTGAAAGCTCCTCCCTCGTAAAAAATGAATGAGATGTTTGAACTGCTGTGCCCACCAGCCCTCTTAAATTTGATTGGCCCTGTCCCTGCATTAAATCTGATAGCTCCCAGGATTCCCCAGGCCAATCACAGGAAATGAGAAATAAGCTCCCAGCTCCCTCCCCTGGTTAGAAGTGAAATAAGTAAATTACGGTTATAATATAAGTGTAACCTTTTTAAAGAAATGCCGTAATGCAAGAATTACCAGGGGGCTGTTGGGGAGGGTCAGCAAAACCAAGCAAACCATAAAGTTGTAAAACCATAAGAGTGGAGACTAATGTATGGGGCATAATGGAGGCTGTACTTAGGTTCGGCATCAGTGCACTGATTGTCCTTTATTTATGCTCTGCTTGGCCTTCCTCTGGACTGAGATGTTGTGGATGTCATACAAAGCACAGCTTTTTCTTTTTCTTGGCCTTTCACCTTGTACATGTTCAGCTTTACTCCTCTGAGTGAGCAGAAAATTACACAGACAGCTGTGTTCAAAGCCGTGCCGCAAAAGACCAGACAGACAGACAGACACTAAACTTAAGCAATCTCTCCACCAGCCCTAGCATGGCAGGACAAAACTGAACCGCGTCAGTCTGATCCATTTTAGCCCAGAGCAGAGTGTGAACCTAGCGGCTTCAGCTGGCATGCTGCTAGCAACGCCGCAGGGACGGCGCAGGCGGTCTGCGGCGAGTGGAAATGAGTGCTCCGGAGGACTGCATGCTGAGTCCGAGATGGACTCGCTAATAGCGGAATGACTGCGCCGGATGCGGGAACGTACGCAGGAGCTTTTCTGTTTTTTTTTATTATTTTTTTACCCACGGAACTAACAGGATTAAAAATATCAACAAAGTACGCCAGTAAGATTATAACAGATGTACTTATTTGGTCAAAGGAGGAAGCTGGCCAAGGGGAGGGAGCGATTCTTAAATCAGTAAATCAATTAGCACGTAGATTATTTGTTCATGTATTAATTTATTTCCTTTGTTATTTATGTATGTTTTTTTCTGGTTTGCAGAGAATTGCATATTCAGCAGGGTGGCAGTCTCCCGTGTGGCAGTGTTTTTGAGGAAAAGCAGCAGTTTTTATTTTTTGTCTCTACTGTGAGGTAGGTCTAAATGGCCATGGGATTTTAAAAATTTTCTGTCTCTCCAAATTAAAGGTTTCCGTTTCTTCCCCTGCTTGCTTACTTTACCACTTCATCTGATGGCTACATTAGCGAACGGAAACACATGGACGGTGTGTAAACTCAAGACAGATAAGACTTTAAATTGCCTATATCTCACCCCAATTAAACCTGACTGACAGTGTAATACATCAAAAGCAGTACAAAAAACTTTTCAGTCTCTTTTTCCGCCGTCCGTGTTTTTAATGAAGAAATACTCTGAAGTTAATTTGTATTCAGTTTAATCTCGTTTTCGACTGTGAGAGCTTGTCGTAAAGCTTTCATCCCAGGCCGCCCGCACTTTTCTTTTAAACTTTCCCCAAACAAAAAAAAAACAAAATGCAGTGACAGCGAGAAAATATGAATGGTTAACCGGTAAAAAGGAGAAAAAAGAACACTCTCACCCGATCTGTTTTTGATGGAGTTATTTAATGGGGACAGGTGATTAGATTGGTTCAAAGTCCGAGAAGTCCAACATAATTTCCAAGAAGACACGATTGTATTCCTTTTATTCCTATTCGCTCGCAAAAAGATGTAATTCACTATATTCATCGCTTTTAGTATCTTCTTTTCTTTTCCTTTGCTTGGATTCTCTTTTCTTCACATTTGTCTGCAAACATTTTTTTGAAAACTGGCGCCAGATCTCTTTCGGCCATTTTCCAGTGTTTTTGCGCACCTACTCCACCCTTCATAGACGACACGAAGGTGCGTCATCGGATATATTCCTGTCAGACTCAGTTACCCCATATTTCCCCACACCCAGCAATGGAATACATAAACATACATAATATCACAAGACATTAGATTCTCTTTTGTTTTTTGTGTCCTTAAAGACACATTTAGTGTGATGTCACAATTGTACAAAGTAGTTTCATGACAAAACGTCCATAAAATGATGAGAACAGGCAATTCATCTCAGCTGTCCTCACTATTAACTACAGTCTACAGAGTATCCAGTAATGCATCAAGCCTGGACTTGAACAAACATACGGTCTCTGCCCCAGCTACAAGACCTGGCAAGCAGTTCTAACCATTGACAACTCTGTGTATAAAATTATGCTTCCTGGCTTAAGTTCAGAATTTACCCTGAACTACTTTCCAGCTTTTTTTTTCTTTGTTCTACTGATGGGACTCGGCCTGAGAAGTATTTTCAAATGCACTTTTTATGGCCTTTTATACATTTAAAAGCCTCAATTACATCCCACCTTCGTCTCCTTTTGCTAAGCCTGAAAAGGTCAAGTGCCCTGAGTCATAATTCCTCATAACTTTTAACATCAGAAGCAGTTACATACTGTGTTGTCCTTCTCCTGTTTGTTGGGCCTCAATCTCACAAAAAAAAGAACTTTTAATACAGCTCCTCTGATACAGCAGCTGGCTTTAAACTGTGAACAGGCTTAACAAACATCGGTTCCTGGCGTGACTTGTGAACTTCATTCAGAAGCGGAATCCCAGGTGCGAGACATGCAGCTTGTTTTCGGATGTAGCTTGTTTTCATTTTTTTTTTTTTATTTAACGGAGTAAGGCCAGGAAGCACCAGAGATGATAGATGACTGTGTTCTGGCGCAGGTGGATGGGGATAAGTTCCAAAGCAAACAACATGCAAATCAGATCGAATCAATTAAGCTGAGCAGTGGTTCGTGATAAGGCTGTGCTCCATATTTATGAGCTGTGATTGGGGGAAGCGATTTGGGTTCACGGAGGCCGCACACACCGCACTGAAAGGTCAACAGCAATAATAACACTAATAAAAACTGATGACCCTCACACGACTGAGGCAGAACGAGTCCCCTTCCCCCGTTTTGGGTGGCGTCAAAACGCCTGCCGTTCGGTCCCCCTGACAGCAGCAGCACCCTCATCTTCTATAACCGGCCTCCCCTAAAAACTGCAGGCTTATCATTTATTCAGCTAAAGAAAATGGTTTATCAAGTTAAAGCTTATACAGAAATAGTCTACTGCAATATAAATACATACTTACAACACATATAATAAATAATTTGAATAAATATGTTTCACGGCGATATACATCCGACACATACCCCCTATCTATCTATGACTGTATCTGTCTATCTGTCTATTTATCTATCTATAGATCTACATGCATGTACCACTGTAAAAATACCTTGCTCAATGGTAAAACTGCTGTGTCCCAATTGGGAATCAAACCTAAAAGCCCCCCTCCCTGCTACACTACATTGCTGCCTACATTTCTTTTTGTAAGCATGGTTATGCATAAACAACTGACATACTCAATTTTCTGTTGCCCAGAATATAAGCAGTTACTGGAGGCACAGTCCCAAAGCAGTGGGAGACAGTATCAATAGCAATAAATATATCAAATTTAGGGTTATAATGGTTAAATAGTCATTGATTCTGTGTTTATTTGAAAACTATGTGGCACCTGCTTGACAGTTTTATCACTTTGTGATGGGTAGGAGACTGAAAGTTCCATTTAAAATTGCTTTGACACAGATGTCCCATAAATTTGGATGTTCAAATAAATTGCACACCAATCATTTAAGGTGATATCTTCTTTTTTATCACTTTAACACAAGTTTAGACTGCCAAATAGAGACCTGTGTTTCTTATTTTTCATTTCCTGTTCAAGCATCAGAGCAGAGTCCAGGGAGGAATGAATGCGCAAACTGAAAATCAAATATGATTTTGGCGTAGCAACACATCGGCGAAGTGTCACCAAAGCAATTGGTACTTCAAATGTGAATCAACGATCAGTAACAAGAACAGTATCTACAAAGATACTGCAAAACCAAAGCCATACGTTATACAATCAGCTAGTCTTTATGAAAGTATTAGATCATACAATGCCAATTATAGCAGTAACTTTAATTTAATAATGAACACATGGGTCTTTGAACAGTCTGATGCTCATCGTCCCTCAGGCTGTGGAACTCTGGCACATCCTGGGTATTGAGAGGTGCTGTGCGCCCAGTGGGACTGAAATTCTCTCCCTTTTGTCTGATTTTGGCAGGCAGGGAACGGGGAACCGTCTCTGACCATCTGGACTGGAGAGGCAGGGAGACAGATGAAGAGAAAGCCGTGGCCACCGAACCGGGATCCAGGCACCCCCCAGACAGACTCCACAAAGGGGTCCCAGGAGTCCTCAGCAAAATGGGAAATAAAAATGTCTTAGTGCTTTGATTATATTTCAGTATTTCCTGACTCATATTTGGATAAAATAAAGCATGTCTGCATTGGAAATTACTGTGATTATTGTAATTATAAATATTGCTATTTTACTAATTTACACCTCTTGCAATATATAGGTCCATGCATCATACAAAAGCTATAAATACATGTGATCATTGATTTAGACCTTTGTAAAGGGGGTGGGGGTCTCTCAGACACAGGGCGGCCATTTTAGATTAGATTAGCAGCATGAGAAGAAGTGGAGGGCTAACGTCACGTGCGTTAAATGGGTGAGTGTGCACTCAAACACACGCTCTTGAACAGAGGGGGGAATGCAGCAACGAGAGCATCTTGCGAATATGATTGACTATTCCTGATTGGCCGCACCGAAGCCCACCTGCGTCCAACATCTCCTGGCAAACCAGCCCCGCCTACCTCTCTTCAGCAAATCATACATACTACAGACCCTCACATATCTGGCTGGCTGAAACTTCATGTGTATGTAGTATCAGCAGAGAGATCTAATTTTTTTACATTTTTAATTGGTTTTGCTTTGCTTTACCTGAAAGCTGTGGGCCACTGGAATGCAGCTGTGCTCCCATATTCTGTTTCATATTTCATATTTATATTTCATACCCCAATGCACAGACATTCACACTTTGGGTGAAAGGGTCCCAGAGCAACGTGGTATGAGTTGTCAGTATAGAGGTCCTTAGCATACTCAGACTGGGGTTCAAACTCGCAACCATCAGGTGTCAGTATACACACTGACACACCCCCCTGGCTCAGCCAATTACAGACCTTTCACTGGGACTAGAGGTGTCCTCTGCAAGTGACAGGTGCTGCGAGCCATCTCAGCCTTGGATGATTGTACCTCCTGCTCTATCTGCATAATATTCTTTACAGTAGTTACAGAACCAGCCTCATCACCATTACACTGCTAACCTTATACCTGTATTATTACAAGAACTTGTGCCACAGAAAAATCAAGGCTTATCGATAAGCATGCAATGCCGTGGAGATGCCGGGGATTGAACCCGGGGCCTCATACATGCGAAGCATGCGCTCTACCACTGAGCTACATCCCCTGCACACATACATACACACACACACACACACACACACACGCTCACACACATACACACGCTAAATGATAACACTAACACTAAAGAAAACACTGAAGAAGAAGGCTTCTTTTGTCAGTATCTCTCCGCCCACACTGGGAGATAAAAGTGTGTGTCCACATGTGTCAACATGTTTTTAATACAGAACAGGCAACTGCAGGCAAACTCCTGAGGTGTATTTAGAACTTTGTAGGAATGCATCATAACCTGACAGGTTTTATTTTTTTATCTTTAGCCTTATTACTATTAATACATATGGGCTTTGGAGTTACAGTATATTCACCTCTTCAGACAGTACGAGCACCTATTAGCCTTATTACCATTAATACATATGGGCTTGGGTGTTACAGTATGCCCACCTCCTCAGACCTCCTCAGTTACTGCTACACCACTGGAGACAGTGATTCTCCCAGGTTGGAGGGCAGGGTGAGGGGGAAGGGAACAGAGTTAAGAGTTTGTTTTGAAATGGACTAATCTGCGGTGTGGCTCAGATAAAAAGCTAAACACAACACCTTCAACCTCAATCAATACCCACTGCTATGTGGATGAAAGGTTTTGGAGCCAAGATGGCAAAGGGCTCATAGGAAGTCGAAGCACATTGCAGTTTGTTGTCACTACTGTTTTCCAAAGATCTATTGCTTTCTTCATGACCTTCCCCCTCTTATGGAAAGGTCCAGTGAGAGGTGAAAGGGACTCTGGGATAGGCCCAATCTCACTATCACTATGACCTGGAAGAACTATATTCCCTGTTGTGGTGTAATACCACCCAACTTCAGATATGTAATTCGATAATAAACCAGTGGCAAGCCATTGCTTCTGTCTAATCAGAATCTCATGTTGCAGGAAACCAATTTCAAGCAGCTATTCTACAGCAGAAAATTCTCTGGTGGTTCCCCTATAGTAAATGTACGCACAGGCAAATCTTTGTGGGCCGGCCGAATCCCCCTTCAGAAATCAAAGGGCACAAATGAGCTTTATGATGGCTCTTGCACAGAAAAAAATCAACACATTTTTTTGCTGATTCTCTATCAGAGATTGAGCATCTAGATTTGAAACCAGGAGCATCATTTCAGCAAAACCTCAGGTGTAGCAAAGTGATGTCACATACAATTAACAGACAAATAGAATTGATTTATGATAATGGAAAATATACTTAAGCTTACGGCTTATGACGTACTTGGAGTAAAAATCGATATAAGCATTGAGAACGACTGAGTGAATTTCTGGCCTACAGAAAGGTTGTTATTAAAGTAATGAACTATTGAATAGATTTATGCAAGAAAGTTTTGACAGGGAATTTACCATATGGCAGTTTCCAAGCCTTTCCATACCCAAGTGATGCCCCTGGTCTAGACTAGGACAGGCCAGGAACGAACCCTCTCAGAGACACCAGTGGTGACCTTCTCCCTTCTCTCTGGCGCCCCCTTCAGGACACTCTTCACACTGACTCCACCAAGTAAAAAGGTCTGTTACAGAGATTTGAGTGTAAGATTTAAAACATCTACAACTAAGTATTGTTTGATACGATTTTATTGTTTTTAAAAAGTTCTGTTGACAGGGAAAAAATTAAGGCAAGCAAGTATCAAGGGACATCCTCAAAATATGGATACGTTTGTGTTTACTCGCTGGGAATGTCCAGGGAATGGAGCTGGAAGGCTAGTGATTCTGCTCTCCAAGGTCATGGTGCAGAAGCAGTGGAATTTATTCTGTCAGTCTTTTCAGCACAAACATTACCATGCCCAGGGTGCCCACAGGGAAACAGGTAAGAGGGAAAAACAGCAATAAAGCTTTTCCCAGTTACAAGACAAGACATGGACATTAACATTGACATTTAGGCATTTCACAGACTTACAAAAGTGCTTATGAAGAGCTAAGGCCATAAACAAGGTATCTTAAATTATTATACTTTCTGCATAAAAAACTGAACTGCTTTAAGGCAGTTCTAAGGCTGTTTCTTGGCTTGTTGACAAAACATACAGCACACTGAAGATGGTGAATTGAACCCAGAACCTCATCCATACAAAGCACATACTCTACCACTGAGTTACATCCTGAGAGGGCAAAACATTGACAAGTCCCAACACTGTGAGAACAAAAAGTCTCTGAATTATTGTCATATCATTTCAAAATTTACCCTTAACTGCTTTCCACCTGTAAACCAATGTTGGCTGAAAAAATAACCTAAAGAATATTCTGTTGTTGAAAGTATTTTAACATGGGGACATTCCTTCATGCATGAAATCCAATATCCAAAAATTGTAGATCATGTAAGTTGTCCAGAGGAACCCACATATCATTATGTCTGTATTTCCTTAGCATTTCAAATACATGTCAGATCAAGACAGTGTTTAACATTGTCCATTTCACCTAGTGTTCTGAACCCATCCCCCACCCCAACCCCAACCCCTACCCCCAAAAATGTCAAGGAACAAGGAAAAAAAATCCATGTAACATGTTGTCCATTTCACAGTCCCTGGGGGGTCCCTTAGAAATTGATTCACAGGTCAGGAGGCTGTGAGTGACAAATATGGTAAATGGATTCAATGGGGTGGGGGGGGGGGTCCTCGTTTAGAAAGATCAGGATATCGAGCGAAGACGGAGTTCCCCTTCTCCATATCTTTTGGCAGAGCTCGGTGGCAGATCCTGTTCTAATAAAGACAGGCAGACCATAATGCTACAGAAGCCTCACTGTGTGTGTGTGTGTGTGTGTGTGTGTGTGTGTGTGTGTGTGTGTGTGTGTGTGTGTGTGTGTGTGTGTGTGTGTGTGTGTGTGTGAGTGTGTGAGTGTGTGAGTGTGTGTGTGTGTGTGTGTGTGTGTGTGTGTGTGTGTGTGTGTGTGTGTGTGTGTGTGTGTTTGTGTGTGTGTGTGTGTGTGTGTGTGTGTGTGAGTGTGTGTGTGTGTGTGTGTGTGTGTGTGTGTTTGTGTGTGTGAGTGAGTGTGTGTGTTTGTGTGTGTGTGAGTGAGTGTGTGTGTGTAGTGTGTGTGTGTGAGTGAGTGTGTGTGTGTGTGTGTGTGTGTGGTGTGTGTGAGTGAGTGAGTGAGTGTGTGATTGCAGCATGTTAATCTATTACTTTAATTTAAATTATTTATTCATTTATTTACGTTTAGAAATGTTTTACTTCTTGGCAGTGAAGACTCTGACCACAGCGAGTAGTGAGCTCGCGCTCTTAAAAATCCACTTCCAACACTTTATTTTATTATTAAATTTATAATTCTACTACTACTCTGAGAGTACTGCTGACTCTTGTACCATGTTATCTACATTTCTGGTAGTTTGTATTAGCCTGCTTTACCAAAGCAGTTCTGTTATGATTAAATAGGAATTTTACATTTAGAAACATTTACAACATTTTTTATTGTTTTACAACATTTCAGTGTTTTAAACAAGTTTTGTTAAGGGGAAAAGACATGAGGCAAACAAAATTCAAGGGACATCCCAGAAACATGGATTTGTGTGTGGGGAATGTGTACTCAAACTTGCTGGGAAGTTTCTGGGAATGGAGCTGGGAGACTAGTGATTCTGCTCACTATGTCCGCTGTGCAGAAGCAGTGGAATTTATTCTCTCAGTCCTTTCAGCACAAACATTACCATGCCTGGGGTGCCCACAGGGAGACAGGTAAGGGGAAAAACAGCAATAAAGCTTTTGCCGGTTTAACACCATTTAACCTAGCTCTCCAGAGACACAAACTAAATGTACAAGCAGCATAAAAAACAAGAATCTGTGGAAATTCAGAGCAAGTCTTAAAGGAGCAGCTCACTCGAAGCCTTACAGCTGGAGGTCACCATTGGTTGACTTGACTTGTCATATTCCTAATACAGTGTGTGATTGGTGTCGCATACTCAGTGTTAAAAATAGTGAGGACTCACCACGTGAATGGGAGGAGGAAGAGATTCACAGGGTAAGTTCAGTTAAAGCTGGAAAAAAGTGGAAAAACAGCAACAACACTGTAATGCTGATCCTGGGCTCCAAGCTCAAATTTAAATGTATCAACAACAATATCTGCTTTCTTTGCAAAAAAAGGCAATCACTTAAGGCTGGGAATCAAATCATAATTTGTCATCACATGTGTCTAACTTAGGCTTGAAACTTGCCTCAGGTTTCGTGGGACCCATTCGAGCACGCAGAGGAAGCATCCTCTCTTCCTTCATTACATTTCACTGGCAGTGACTGCGGAGTGACTGGGTGAGGTTTGTGCCATATTTCACCTGACCACATCTCATAAATCAGGAGAGGGAAGAGGATGCTGTGTGTGTGTGTGTGTGTGTGCGTGTGTGTCTGTGTCTGCGCTTATATGTCCGCACATATGTATGTGCATGTGTGTGTGTCCATGTCTGTGCAGGTGTGTGTGCATATGCGTGTGTGTGTGTGTGTCTGTGTGTGTTTATATATGTGTGTGTGTGTATGTGTCTGTGTGTGTGTTTATATGTGTATGTGTTTGTGTGTGTTTATATGTGTGTGTGTGTGTGTGTGTTTATATGTGTGTGTCTGTGTGTGTTTATATGTGTGTGTGTGTCTGTGTGTGTTTATATGTGTGTGTTTGTATGTGTGTGTGTCTGTGTGTGTTTATATGTGTGTGTGTCTGTGTGTTTTATGCCTCCCTCTTTGACAGCTGATTCGCCTCTGTGAGCTTTTACTTAATAAAGGGGTTCAGCCCTCCATACTGGCCCAGAGCTGTGTATGAATGAGTGCATATGCATATGTGTGTTATTGTTCATTTGACCTCCATCTCCCGGTTCCTCGGACGCCATTTGCGGCAAAGTTCATTTCCTCCCGCTAAATCGCAGAGTAATTATTCCACATGGCGGCTCTGTCAATCAACCGCGATGTAGTGACACAGACGGGCCACAGTGTTGCCCTTCCCAAAACCTCCAATTACTTCACCCGCCCATTTACAGAGTAACCCCCACCCCCACCCCCCCCGTTTTCAATTATGAGAGTCTCACTTGTACAACATGATCCCATTTAGCAGTTAATTCTTTTAAGCGCTCCATTTTGCATGGGTCTGTGCCACTTTGCCCCAGTGCTCTGGGCCAGTATGGAGGACTGATTCCTTTATTAACTAAAAGCTCACAGGACTGAGGAGAATCGGCTGCCATGACGATGGCATGTGCTCATGACCTCGAGTACCAGGAAATGGAGGAGAGAGAGAGAGAGAGGGAGAGAGAGAAGGAGGCAATGAGAGAGAGAGAGAGAGAGAGAGAGAAGGAGGCAATGAGAGAGAGAGGGAGACAGAGAGGAGTAAATGAGAGAGCGAGGGTGACAGAGTGAGAGAGAGAGAGCATAAGAACATTTTTGATGATGAGAACAGGTCATTCAACTCATCTTGGCTGGTCATTTGTCATTTACCTGCAGACAGCATCCAGCAGAGAGAGAGAGAGTGCGGGTGGGAGAGAGGCTGCAGTCAGGGAGCACTGCAAAATGAGCTCCAATTTTTAGCTGTGAAAGATATACAGAAACTAGAAAAGAGTACCAGCACAAATGAGTAAAAATCAACCCAATACTGATGCATTTGCATGCTATCCAAGTTCTTCATTACCTCTCAGGTAAAAACACACGCTCAAGATTAGCAGGAAAACATGGCTGCTGCTTGTCATAGAAAAAGATATAATAGATGTCTTCATGCACAGATATACCCTTATCAGTTCATCGAAGCATGCTGGGTTTGTTCCTGTCTGTCTCTGTTTTCTGTCTGCAGTGTATGTAATGAATGTTTGACATATTGTGTGTGTGTGTGTGTGTGTGTGTGTGTGTGTGTGTGTGTGTGTGTGTGTGTGTGTGTGTGTTTGTGTGTGTGTGTGTGTGTGTGTGTTGTGTGTGTGTGTGTGTGTGTGTGTGTGTGTGTGTGTGTGTGTGTGTGTGTCGGTGTGTGTTTGTAATGGTTTTGGCAATATGAGAATGTCATTTCCATGAAGCAAATTTGAATTTTAGAGACAGAAAGAGAGGAGACACAGCACCAGAGATATAGGTGGGGTGGGGGAAGGGGGGATGGGGGGGGTTAGCTGTACGTACATTACAGTCATTTAGTCATTTTGCAGATGGTTTTGTGCATAGCCATTTACAGTGTGGGGGAGCGTAAGTGCATTCACCTGATTAATATAATCAACAGTGCCAGGCCAGGATAACAGCAATCCCAGATCAGTGAGTATATGCAACATCACTAAAACACTACTGCAAGATAACTAAGCTAATGTAAGCTAAAATACATCTCCTGGGTACAAACATACAAACCATGCAATCACAATAAGCCCTCATTAGAAAAACATAACGATAAAAACCATAAACAAAACCTATGGAATATGATATTCTCAGTCTGTGCCAAGATGCAGTCAGAAGAACTAAGGCTTCGGTCTGTGTTTGAATATGGCCAATGATTGTTATGTCCTGATATCGGTGAGATCTTTGTTCCACAGTTAACCATCTATTTATTTATACTGCTCTTTATTATTTTTTTTATTTGGGTCTTTACTGTACTTGCTGTTTTATAATTACTGTGTACCTTGTAGCCCTGTGTCCTCGCTGGAGTTGTTTTGATCTCTTGTTCCCCTTATTTACCATTCAGTAGAAAACATTTTAATACAACGGTATGTTTTGAAAGGTTTTATCATTGGAATGGGTTAGACACGAGGGTATGGGTTTTGGGCTTGCAGTCCTCAGGGTGGAATGAGTGGAGCTGTTCTAAAAAGGAGGAGGACCCCCCCCGTAGGAAGAAAATATGGCAAGGCAAAGGTAGTGATGGGGAGGGGGTGGGATGCCGGAGATGCAGAGCATGATGGGAGATGAGGTACGTGCGCTTTCATGCTTGGGTGGAGACCGGAATTGATTGAAGGGGTTGTCTGAAAATGATTTTCCCGAACTTTGTTTTAACAAACTCCAATATGTCATTGCAAACATGACAAATAAAACTAACTTGCCAAGTAACGAACGACATAACCTACAGAGGCTGTCCATGTCTCTTGCACTTAAAGCATGCTGATAAACTGGACGGGCACGATCTAGAGACAAAGGACCGCTCTAATGAGCTGTCAGGTCTCGTGTCACCTTGTTTCCTCATGGATGCTCTTTCAGTCTTTCCAAGCCGATTTGGAATGGGTGAACGGGAGGCCAATCACGATGGGTCATAAAGCACAAATAATAACCTCTGAGCCAATTACTTGTGCCCTTGCAGTCATGTGACCTTCCCAGAAGCATGTGTTCAGATAATGAAAGAGGAATTTGCAGGTCAAAATCCTCAAGCATATTCAGAGGACATACAATAATACAATTCTTTCAGAAGTTTCTCATTTATTAAAAAATGTATTGAATGTTTCTTACTTTTACTGTGTGAAATTTAGCTGATGATCCACAGCGGTTGGCTTTGCCTTCTGTTGTAATGTGTCAATATATCCTCAGGATGTTTCGAATTTTATTTTTCTCATCATCCTTGATTCCACTTTTATTAGTTTTATTCAAGGCACGTACACAAGTACTATATTCAGACAATAGTATAATTATTGACTTGTAATTATTAATTTTTCAAATAAAAGTTTGAAATTCATTAAAAAAAGATATTTTTATGTTGTGATTCTATGAGGAATTAGCCTATTGTGTTGATTTAAGTTTGCATGAAAATGATGTGAAACTTCAAAGTTTGGATTTTTCATCAATTTTCTCTGAGTTTCTTGAGGACTTCAAAATATGATGATGGAAAAAGTGGGTCAAACCTTTTATATTCTTCTAGGAACTCAGTAATGTCAAACTGCCATTACATTTTCTTGTGGAAAAGCTGCACCTTTCAATTGGTTCAAACTAGTTAGTGTTTGGCCAATCATAGCTCGTCTCATCACTGTATGGAAGCCCACTGTGGTCAAACCTACTCTTAGAAAAAAATGGCTATCAAGCACCTTTAAAGTTTTTTAATTTGTCCTGCTGGGGGAACCCTTAAAGGTTCATCTTAGATACAGATATCTTTGAGGGTTCTTTATGTGACCCTCAGAATAAGGTTCTACAGAGAAACCATGACTGAAATCCATATCACAGAAGAACCTTTAAGGGTTCCCCCAGCAGGACAAGTGAAGAACCCTTTAGGAACCCGAGAGTGTACTTTCTGATTTTACTCATAACTCTCAGCAACTTTATGATAAGAACAGTTATGTCACATCTGTAATGTACAAGATTGTATGTCATGGCGGGAAAGGAAATCGATTTTGGGGAAAGGCAGAAAATTGACCTCTAAAGCCAAAATACTCACACTTCAACTGAAATTTGGATTTTCAGACTTGGATAATTGTGTAACACCATTTTCAAACCACAGGATGTGATATATGACTGTAAAATGTCAGGTGGAGGTTTTTATAAGCTTTTTGCTTGGACTACCTGTTTTTTTATAAAGCAGTTGCTCTATTTCATGCATCTCTGAGATTGTATACAGACAGCATCCCAATAATGAAGTTGTTTCTGCATTATCTGTTACATTTAATACCAGCAAAAGCGGATAATTTAAGAGCATTTTTTCTAGCATCGGGGCTCTTTCCAATGCACCAGATTTTTGTTTTTGTAAATGAGGGAATTACAGCGATTTCCTGGAAGAGGGATTTGGGTCTGGATTTGAATGACTGCAGACAGGGGGAAGGAGGCAGGAGAGTCATGTTCCAGTCCAGCAGGGTGACGGAATGACTGCAGACAGGGGGAAGGAGGCAGCAGAGTCATGTTCCAGTCCAGCAGGGCCTCATATTGAATGAAGCAGGTACAGGCAACAGATGGATGGATGTGTGCATTCATATGTGGCATGGGTTACTCACATTTCCTACGCCTCCACCATTTTGAATGGAGAGTACCTTTGCCTCCACTGTCCTGTGATTTCATAAGTGTTCAAATATCCTCAGCCTCCCATTACTGCTTGCATAGCTTAAATTAGCTACTGACTGAAACAACAAAAGCCACAACTAAAAACAAACTAGCATACCATTTAACTGGACAGGAGTTCTGCATGCAAACCCACCCCACCCCACACCACTCAAACACACACACACACACACACAAACACCCACACACACAATACAGTATGTGGACCCATTCTTCAAGACCTCCTTCCGAGCCATATACATTAGGCTAATGTAGCCGTTATTGTTCCTCGCATAAATAAAGAACTCATTACAGTAATGTTTCCAGGCCTGAGGACTGTCTTTTTTTTCTCATGCTGGGCACGTTAAATGAAGTTCTGTGATGTCTTCAGCTTGCAGGCCAAGGAGTGTCGTATCTGTTTTCATATGCCATCCCATCTCCTGGCTATGATTAACATGATTAACACCAATCCCAGTAATTTACAACATTTGACATTTCAACCAAATGTTTCGACAGGCTCAACAAAAGTCAACCAAAGAGCAGTCCAGTACCCTTACATGAAATGCTTTACTGTGTCTATTTAACGTATGTGTGAATCAGTATTGGTGAATAAAGTTAATTAGCTAATTGAGCCTAAGGAACAAAACCCTGTGCACAGTGGTATTGTAAATTCAGTGAAGATGAAGGTGAATCAAGACGTTCTACACTAAAGGTTTCTAAAGGGTTCTTTTGTACCCTTGGGGGAACCCTACAAGGTATTTCTTGGGTACTGTTATCTCCAAGGGGTTCTACAAATAACAAAATAAAATACAAATAACCCTTATTAATCTACAAAGAAACCTTTAGATTAATCGGCATCTAAGAACACCCGTTAAGGGTTCCCCCAGAGGGGTAAGTGAAGAACCCTTAAGAGTGCAAGATAGAACCTTTTTTTGTAAAAGTGTAGGCAGGAAAATGGACCCCAAAAATATTCATCGATGTCATCAATTGCATAAGGGTGTCATGTCTTTCCACGGGGGTGAGAATTTTAAGCAGTGCCCCCACCTTATTTAAAAAACCAGCCCCCCAGGAAGACTTGCCTAGCCCTGGTTTAAAGGTTCACCTCAACACCTCAGAGTGAGCTCAGCCTACTCTTAGTGAGTCACTAAAATGGTGCCCTTTGCCTTTAAATCCTATTTACAACATTACAGTTACATTTCGGCACTTATCAGACACTCTCAGCCAGAGCACAGATGCATACAAAAAGGTTACATTACATTAGTCATTCATCGAAGACCTTTATCCAGAGCGACTTACAATGTGAGAGAATATAAGAGCAGACCTGACAAACAAGACTCCTGCACCAGGGAGCAGCCGAAGCATCACTAAAGGTCTGATGTTAGCTATGCCATCCCATAACCCAGGTAAAAAGTGAAGAGGAATGCCACAATACCATAAAATGGAAATACATGAAAATACACTGTGCAGCCTCAAGGCAAATGAGGTTCACCCCCCCCCCCCTCCATGTCTGCATCCTCAGAAAGCCCCTGAGTAATGCCCCCCCCCACCCACCCACCCCACTGTGGTGAAACAAACTTCCCATGGACGTCAGGACGACAGAATCTTTGGCCATCCTCCGACACAGACAGAAGACTCACCTCCTTGCACTGCATCTTGCTAAAAACTGAAGCTTTTGGCATTCGGGTTATGTTACTTTGGTGTTTTGGTTATGGCATGTTCATGATATTTTATTAGGGCATATTGTGTATTGTTTGTACTCATGATTTGCATTTTTACTGCTGGTTAGCATCGATAACTCGCTTTAGTGCTACAGCAATGTTACATATATATTCACTGGTCTGGGAACGTTCCGGCACTATTAGTCATAGTAATTAGGTGGATGCACTTATGCACTCTCACTCTTTATGTCACTTTGGATAAAAGCATCTGTTGAATGAATGCAATGCAAAGTAATGTGAAATGCTATGCTTTCAGAAATGTGGAGTGCTAGGGGTTGGTTTGCCTTCAGGTAAGGAAGAGCAGAAGAGTTTTTACAAGAAGGTGATGGGTGGGGTGTGTGGGGGGGGTTAATCCTATTAAACATGAGCTTTTGTCAAATTAATTGCTTTTGCAGCACACAATAACCTATTTGGATTTTTGGCTGGACAAAAATGGCTCAAAGGTCTTCCCTGTGTCTGGCTAAATTCTGGTAAATCCCAAGTAATATGGACTGTTGGCAACCCTTCATCCATCCTCACTGCGTTCTGCTGTTTTTTTTGACTGTGCAGTGAGCGGCTGAAGCTTGCATTGAGAGACCATGTTATAGAGAACAAAACGATGCCTGCTATAAAGAGTGATCCGGAAACAAAACAAAAACCGTGCTTGCCATGTGGCCTGGACTTACCAGCAGAGGTGGACAACCTTCAGAAAGTAAAAGCTAAAACCAGCTGATTCTAATCTGCATAACTCTTCAGCCAGGTAGATCAGCTAATTAGTGAACTCACCTGGTTTTAGTGGGCAGAACAAATACATGGTAAGACTTCTACTTTCTGAAGCTGGGTTTGTCCACCTCTGCTTACCAGTCACAAAAAGAGAGCAATGTTTATGTCAACGCTGCAATGCAGAGACAGATAGTGAATTTAAAGTGATATGCAAGGCTACAAAGGGGACTGCGCCACCTCACATACAGGTGAGATCCTGCCTCACATCCAGGTGAGAGCTCTGGTCACCTGGCAGCTGCACAGAAAGATCGCGGCTGTTCTCCATTCTGGTTCCACAGCGGTGGTAAGACCTGCCTGCTTCTAGTCAGAAGTAGGGCTGCAACTAACGACTATTTTCATTATCAATTAATCTGCCGATTATTTTCTCGATTAATCAGTTAATCGTGTGGTGTATAAAACATCAGAAAACAGTGAAAAATGCCCATTACAGTTTCCGAAAGCACGAGGTGATGTCATTAAATGTCTTGTTTTGTCTGACTAACAGTCCAAAACCCCAAAATATTCAATGTACTATAATGTAAGACTAAGAAATTCTCATATTTGAGAACATAGAACCATCAATTTTTTAGCATTATTGCTTCAATTAATCGACTAATCGTTGCAGCTCTAGTCAGAAGAGCTGACTTCCTCCCCATATTTCACCACGTCCTAAAAACCCACCTTTTCTGATCGAAACTTGTTCCCTCCTGAACCTCTCTTCCCCTCTCCCTCTATATTCAGTTAATTAAAAAAGAAAACACTTTCAATCCACTGACACTTTCTAAAGCTCTTAATGCCTGTTCTCTGCATGCTTTATTGTGCGGTTCACAGACTTGATGCTGCAGCACTTGCTGAACTAATGCACCTCCTGTAACGTCGCTGCGGATTGAGAGCTTCTGCCAAATGACCGAAATGTGGAACGTAAATTTGAAAAGACGCCTCTCTGCACTCATACAGACTCTATACTATAGAGGACTGCATAAGACTTACTTGCGTCTTCCCTTGATTTTTTCTCCTCCCCTTTCATGGTGTCTTTGGCTGTTGTCTCTTTACTTTCTCCATCTCTCTCTTGCCATCCTCCTGCCCTCTCTCTAGCTTCTTCTCTCTCTTGAGTGAGTTTCAAAGATACTTCAATGTGCTAGAAATACAGTCTATGGTGAGGTTAATAATGGGTGTCACAATCAACATTTAGTTAATTAATCAATGCCACATAATGTAGTAAGGACAGTTTTATTATGACAGTGTTAAGCAATTTTGAATTGGTATCTGTTCATAAATTTTACTGTAGGTGTTTCTCACATTTACTTCGGAACCAAAACTTTTTACAACAAATCCAGTTATACTGCACAATAAAACCCAGTCTATTTCTCTTACTTTTACTGGTTTTCTCTCTTGCTCTCTCTCTCTCTGTCGCTCGCTCTGCCTCTCCTCTCCTGCCACAGCGGTGCAGATGACACAGAAAGCCTGTCTATGGAATAATTGCTCTAGGGGCTCTCAGTGGGAGGAAATGGACTGCACTACAAATGACACTTCAGCTCGAGAGCGGCCAACAGGAGCACGGCACTAATAATAATTACAATAATGACAACATCAATAACGGAGCGCATAATTACAAAGTTCATACCCAGAGGCATCACCCGGGAGCTACTGACAGGTAGCAAGGGTGGCGTTCCAGACCTCCTGATGGATGGAGAAGCGAGAGATTGGCATTAATCGGCAGACAGAATTTTAATCTGCAGACATGGTTACTGGGAGGCATGGCAGAGGTACGCAGACTGACTGATGGACTCACCCAGAGGACGCAGACGAGCACAGGGGTTAAATTGTAAGTGACATGCGGACGACAACAGTAGGGATCAGTGAAGCATGTTTCTCATGTTGATCAGTCCTTGTCCCCCGACCCCAGGTCTAATTTCCTGTAGTCATTTTTCCCAAATGACACTTCAGATGTGCCATGTGCATTCATTTTTTTTTTATGAATTCCTGAGTAGAAACCCTACATATACTATATACTCTATGTATAGGGTATACTCTATACTCGCATCTTTAATTGTCTGATGCTGCCCAGCTGTTATTAACTGAGTAGGTAACATTTATCCGAAAAGCTTTTGCTATTTGTTTTGTTCGTCTTTATTTCTGGGGACAGCTAGCATGCTGAAATGAAAGATAGCAAATGTTTTATTCAGACTCATAGCGCTGCCTGGGGCTCAATCTTCACACCGATTGCCCGCGAAAACCAGCCTATGACGTAAAACCTGCAGCCCATGTGGAAGATCAATAATGGGGTCCCCACATCAAAAGGGACTCCTTCCGCTATCGGCATCGACCGAACGGCGAGCTTTCAGAGGCCACGGGCCGCTGAGCAAGGTGCGACGCTGTCCAGAATTTAATGTGCAAATTTAGAAAAAACATGACGGAGAGAACTTAACCTTACTTACGCGTCTGCTATCGATCGAGCTCAGAGCAATTTCCCTGTTCCTCTGTCTCGCCATCTGGCTCGGGCAGATTAGCCTGCAGGTGTGCCCCCATGGTGTCTGATTAACGCACTCTCTGTGTTTGCGTTGGTTGCCATGGAGATCTGACTCATTGATATCCCTCAAGAAATCATTGCATTGTCAAAGCGTCTGTGGCTATAGAGCGAAAAAAAAAAAACCTCGGACACCGCAGTGGCGGTACAGGCGATGGGCGGAAATGGTAAATTCGGAAAATGTAATTTAGGAAACCATCTCGGGTTTTCGGCTTCAACGACCTGCGGCAACTCCTCTGGCTTCCTAAACTGACAGCGCTGATCAGAAAAGCCTGTACCTGCGAATCGGTGCTCAAATTACCCCCACCCTGTCTCTCTCCCTCTCAATCTTTCAAAAAGTTTTTCTCCCTCTTACCAATCACACTGCCTCTTTCTCCATGTCTGTAACCCTTCAATTTTCATCAACACATTTCAGCCTCTGAGATACCTCTCTCTCTCTCTCTCCATTCGGATCACTGCACCCTGAAAACCGTGTTCAGTCTTTCACTGCCATCAGTTCATTCTGTCTGTATGACCCCCCTCTCCATCCCTCTGAGTGACACATGGGCCCAAGGACTCCAGATCGTGCACAGAAAACGACTGCACTGCATCCCACACATACTACGATAACAAAACATCAGCGTTACGGCCAGAGGCCAGGATTGTATGTCCTTCACGGCGACAGCATTTTTTATTTGTCACCCATCATTCTCTAAAAGTAAACATCCCATCCCCTCTAGTGTCTCACCTCTTTACACTTCCTCCCAAGGTCTGCCTCCAAAATATCTATCATCAATCTTCCCCCTCTATTCCCTCCCATCCCCCCAGGGTATCCTTTATGCCATAAAGTTTATGGTACATGTAGAGTAGGGATGGACATTTCAAGCAAAAATACTATTCTATATTCACTGGCAGCTATTATTCAACCATTCTTTAAAGATTCGCCCCACACACACACAAACTGATAAGATTTAAATTGAAATATGATTCAGCTGTAAACGCTGTCCATTAATCTGTGGTCAGAGACAGTTTTTCAACACTCGTTAACCCACTTGCATTATCATCACACTGTTTCTTCACTTTTGTGGTCATGGTTTTTCTCGAGGGGACTGTAAACTCAGGCTTGACAAATTACATCAAACTTCGAAAACCCTCGCCTGGCGGTGAAATGTCATATTGCCGACGGAAGCGGAAATAGGGGGACGCAGACAGTGCAAGGGGTGCAGGCGGGGCAGTTACACCGGCGCCTGGTAGTAACACGTTCTTCTTCTTTTGTTTTTTAATGGTGGTTGGCAAACAGCTTTTGGGTCCATTACTGCCACATTCTGGCAGTAGTAACACGTTACTTACTACCAGGTGCCAGTAAAAACAAGGGAAAATATATTTTTTAAGAAAAGATGATAGTCACCATAACCATTCGATTTTTTATAATTTAATGACTATTCGAAAATCATGATCCATCCCTAATAATACAGCCCATGCTGTGACCTTTCTCTGTATCTTAGACACAGTCCCCCATATGACAATTATGAATATGGTGTATTTCCATAAAGATATTTGCAGTGCTCTCCTGCGGTAGATGACTCCATCAGCTCCATTGGCATGTGGTCTGGGAGGACGAGTGGGTGGCCCTGACGAGCTGCGGAAGGGGGGGGGCAAAGCAAAAACAACACGGGGGACATAAGCAACCCCAGCTAGCGCCAGCGACACAAATGTTTTAGCATGCATTTGTTTTGCAGAATGCGCTTGCAGACTTGCATGAATAATGCAGCTCCAGCCATTACAAAATATAACAACGATATAACAGGTAAGCTTATTATAATGTGCAAACAGCATACAAATGTGTGCATTTCTTTACCAAAGACATATCTTTTGGTTGACAATGGCCGTTAACCGTTTAAGATGGACATGCTGTGTAGCTCTAAATATAGTCACAAACGGTCGTTCCTCTGTGTCAGCTAGATGAGTTGCTCAAGTTCAGTTCGCTGTGCTGTAAAGGATTGAGACCTCAGAAACCATCTGAAGTGTGTTTAATGCAGTAGCATTCCACGTGCAGACTCAACAACAGTGGATATTCAGGCCTGCTGCAGTGTAAAGGGCGTATTAAGGATTGTGAGAAATGGCATGGCATCACACCTCATGATCTGGTGAGTGTGTAGTGAATTTGACGCCAAAGTTGGGGTCTAGCAAGAGAAAGTTTGCAAATGGGGTTAGCCAACATCACCGATCTCAGAGCCCAAACACACAGATGATATGACATCATATAGCACTGTTACCTGGAGACAGCCAATGGTGGGTGATCTAGGAGCAACACTTACTGTAGTTCACTGTGCCGGTCGCCCACACTGCCAGGATAGCAGCTCAATGAGAAGGCAATTCACGGGCGTTTATATGGCCTCAATCACACAAACAAATTCATACAAAGAACTGTGGTCTTCATCACAAACATGCCTTCACTGAGTTGGCGTGCCTATTTAGATCATTTTGGTTCAGTCCCAAACCTGGGTGGGTTTATCGCTCAGAACTAACCTGTCACCAGGTGGAAACGACTTTACACACAGAATTAAAACAAAGGGACCATCATATTTAGTTTGAAAATCTACTCAAAGTAATAAATGTCATTATATTTTTTATTGTGATTCTGCCAAAAAAAAAAAAGTTTTGGAATTATTTTTGTAACAAAACCACTGCTTTAAAATGGGTTTGTGGCGACATCTGGTGGACACAAACGCCATTGCTGATCTTGCCGACATTCATTTTATCGCGCGGTTACAAGAGAGTATATGTCAGTTTTACATTCTTATTGAATGGCCAAATTAATGTTATTTGCGGCCACATTTTAATAATGATCATTAAAGCGCTGTCAGCTCATTTATATTCATTTCACACAAAAAGGCTTGAGCTTTACCTTAAAGCTTGCACTACATTAATAATGATTATATTAATCAATATATTGTGAAAATCACATTATTCATATTTTCTCCCATTCATATCCCATAGCGCACCACTCACCAAATTATCCGTTGCCTGGTTATTAGTAAACTTAGCGAAGCAGAGACGTCTGTTTTTACCGCTCCCGTATTGATTTCCTGTCTTAATTTGCAGCATTCCGCTCTGTTTTGAGTGTAACGTCACAAACATAACATCAGTCTGAAATTAGACATCAGCCATTTCGTTATTTAGCCAGTCCTTTACCTCTCACTCTCGACCACTACACAGGAAGGCTGCAGAGACGGTACAGCGTCGCAGAAACGCGCGCGCGCGCGCCGTTTGAATTGGAACCTCCGCTAAGCGTTTCTTTGTTTAACCTACTCAACTCTTGTTCCTGGAATTCCGAGTGCTGACGCCATATCCCTTCTGTAAGTACGGTATACACTCGACTCAGGCCCCCAGCCCCAATTTAAATGACTATTGACATTGTAGAACCAGGCAGGGGTTTATTTTTTCCTCTGGTACTAAAAAAAAAAATCAATGACGGTACAGGCCTTGCTTGGCATTCTGATGATTCACAGTTAATTTTATGATAAAATAAACTGTTCCCAAGACAGTAAATGCACTTCCCAAATATTTATTATAGGCTTCAGCGAGTAAAAAAGTGATCAGGAAATCTGTACTTCCGGAGGGGTGCAGTCATCAGAAACATGGGTTATTGGCGCGGGGGTCCTAATGTCAGTGCACAGTGATTGATGTGTTTCTGTTCATCGCTAAGGTCAATTCTGTATCGATGGGAACGTCAATGCTTTCAATAGGGATGAAATCCCTGTGACGGAAGTCGTACAGCAAAGTCAAATTTAGATTGTTCCTTCCTGATTGTGACAGATCAATAAAAATTAGTCTGTTTTACCACAGTGTGTCCTTTGGACCACACCCAGTAAATGTGAAATGGCAAGCATATATTTAAATTCCAGAGAGAATAAAACTTTTGACTAGATGAAATAATGATAATATACAGAATTGGATCAAACAATATATTTAAATTTAACACCTTATAATTTCAATTAAAATTTGATAGCACTCCTGTGGATCTCTGGTAATTTTCAAATCTAAAACTGCTAAGAACTAAAATCTATAGTCACATGAATTCTGTATATTGGCGAAAACAGATATTGTCTTTTGAGATATGTTATTTATCTGAAGATATCTCGTTTCACTGTACTGGCTTATTTGTTAGAATGGGAGTACATCTTTAAGCTTCTTGCTCATGGTTATAACAGTAGTGAATCATCTTGGATTTGAACCTGCAACCTCTCATCTTTAAGCCCTGGTGACCTTTCTCTTACTTAATATTTACGTGAAGGTTGCTTCACTATTTGTAATTTTATTTCAGCAATTAACCTAAGAACTATTAAAAGTATCTAATTGAAAGTTCTCAAAACAAAGCAGCATAGCTGTAATGATTGCTGTAAACTTAATTTGTGTTGTATATTTTTACCCCCTCTTGCACTTTAACACCCTCGTCCCGACATAATGCACTTTGTGTTGTAAGTCGCTCTGGATGAGAGCGTCTGCTAAATGCCTATAATGTAATGTAATGGACTGTAGCTGCTGACTTTGAAGGGAAGGCCAGGCCAATGAGAAATAAGGCATTATATAGAGAAGTGACAAAATGTTGTCTATAAGAACCGAATCAACTCCTCAAACTCTGTCCTGGGAACGCATTTTGTATGACACTTTTCATACAGCCATAGCAACAGTCTCTGATTTGTAAAAAAGAAGTAAATTGTTCCTATATGAAAAAACAATGCTGTTTTCTATGCTATGTGGAAAATGATTCCATTTGAAAGAAGCTATTGACTGAATTCATTATGGACTTGACATCGGTTTATGACATCATTTGGGTTTTATTTGCTGAGAGTGTGGTCTCCGAGACTAATCCATTAGTATAAAATGAAAAGTGCATAGCAAGGTGACATAACAAATAACCAATGGCTATAAGCCAAACCTGCAATGTGTCAGGATAGATGTGGAGTAAAACATGCTCGAACTTAAACACATGAGTTCAGTAAGTTTAAGTGATCAATAGATTGGCTTTAATAATGCAACCTGCATGCACAGCAGGTCCCTGGTACTTAGAGTGGCCATGAGACAGTGGATAGGGATGTTCACATATTCATGCAGCCTGTTTCCCTGCAGATTGAATGATCATGTGTGTTTATGTGCTATAATGTGGTATTGTACTCTTTTGTCACTGCCTGTGTGCAAGACAAATTCCCCTTGCGGTAATAAAGTTCTGCTCTAACACCAAAGTCAAAACCAGCGAATCATCGTACAGAACAGTGCTGTTCAAACACAAAAATTTTACAACATTTGTATACATCTGCAGTAACAAGCAAGTGGTTTCTTACTGCAATGTTTTTTATATTGCTTACCAGCTTTTTTTGAAACAACTAATTTTTTTAAACTGATCGCACTCTCCAACATTGCTCACAATCACTTGCAAAAAGCTGTAATTTTTTTTTCAAAATGTCAAATGCATGCCAGAAAATCAACTACGTTCATCAGAGCAGAAAATTCTGCCACCCATTGCAAAGTTCTGTTTATCAATCGGTAAACAAATGCGCTCAAAGAGCTGACCATTATTTTCAATATGAGCTGAGTTTATTCGCTTTATATCAACTTTTACGTGGTCTCCTTTTTTTGTATTATGTGTTCAGACTTGTGTTTCACACAAGTTTTACAAAAAAATGTGTTTGTCATTTGTATCTTGTGTGAAATTGTGTGGACTGCAGTTTCATTCATACATTGTAAGCAATAGAAAATTACTACGAGCTGGCTTGCTGGTGGGTCCTTCAATGAAACATGAACAGAGCTTGGTTAAAGTGGGAGATGATGTATTTACTGTATATTAGTTATACTAATATACTATAATATTATATTAGTAATATTCTATTATGGTTAAAGGGGGATACTGGGAACATCCAACCCAACCCCCCCCCATGCCCTCCACACTATTACCCCCCCCCCTCCCGCCCCCATCCTGCCCCACATAACCTTTCACTCCACCCATCCTCTCTCACTGAGCTCCAGTGTTCTGTCCTGGGGTCAGCCCTGCCAGCCAGTGCCCAATGCTGAGAGACCGAGGGGAAGAGGTGGGTCCATAGGAATCCACTGTCTCTCCATTCACCCAGTGCAGTCCTGGGTCAGGTCCAGTCTGGTCCAGCTCAGCACATAGAGCGCATCGCTGAGCGGACGAGCCCTCGTGTCTAGGAAAAGGCCTCTCTCTTCTCCGTCCCATCATCGTGTATTTCAAAGTCCCAGAAAAGGTAGGACATCGTTTTAATGCTGCTCCTGTTTTTTTTTTTATTATTATTTTTTTTTATGCTAGTTCAGTGTGAGACCTCATGCTATGTGCTATGGGCACTTGCGGTTTACTGCTGGCTTTTGGATCATCTGTTAAACTGGTTTGTGTTACTGGATGATAATGTTGTCAGCTGTAAAATAGTAACAACTAGTATCTTAAAACACATGACAAAAATGTGTTCTGGAAATTACAAAAACACTTTTACGGTTAGCTACATTAGACAAGGGTTAATTACGTGGTGTTTTGAACAGAATATATAAGTCACAGAGCCAAAAAATGTTGATACTACACAAGTGATGAAGCAAGTTTAGTGTTCAAGCACCAAAACGCAAAAAATAATGAATGATGCTTGAGTGACGTTTTTAGAGCACTCAAGACTCAAGATTCTTCGGTAATATAAATTGAATGTTCTGATTTGGCTGAAGTTTTTATTTACAGCGCTAATCACTGTGGATGTGAATTACAGAGTAAGTGTACCCTTGAAATTAAAATGAGAAATTAAACATAAATGCTCAGGTGAGATAGTTTATTAAACAATAATAGTTACATTGTATGAATGGGGAGATTAACTGTTCCTTGTCAGGACAAATGAAAATGGAAAAGTAAATACTTTTAATGAGGGAAATGAAAGTGCAGCGTGCTGTGCGTAGGCATAGGGAAGTGTAATGGCTTGTATGTGGCCGTGTGTTTATTGCTGTTTCTCCTCTCTTAATTGTGGCTTGTTACGTTTTATTATAATAAGAAATGCATTTGATTAAAGATGATCGCACAATCTGGAGAGCTACGGGCGAGCTCTGGGTTATAGAATTTGTGTTTGTGAGTAAATGGAAGAGTAATTGTTTCTTGTGTGCTTAGGCAGGTGTGAGGGACGAAATTGTGTGTGTTTGTGTGTATGTATTTCTGTGTTTGATTGTGTGTCTTTATATTTGTGTGTTTATGTGTGTGTGTATGTATTTCTGTGTGTGATTGTGTGTGTCTTTATATTTGTGTGTTTGTGTGTGTGTGTGTGTGTGAGTGAGTGAGTGTAGGTATGTGTATGTATGCGTGTTGGTGTGAGTTTGCTGTTTGAGTTTATGCGTGTGTTTGTGTATTTGTGCAAATGAGTGTGTGTGGTGTTTGAGTTAATGTGTGTGGAAATGAGCACGTGCGTTCATGCGTGTGTGTGTGTGTGTGTGTGTGTGTGTGTGTGTGTGTGTGTGTGTGTGCGTGTGTGTGGTGCGTGCTGTCGTTAAGCAGTGTTTCCCTCAGTATCGCTCCGAGTCATAGCGGCTTTTCAGGCCGATCGATAACGCTGTCAGTCCTGATCACCAGCTAAGCCTTGGTAGCCTTGCCCATTGGGTGTGAAGGACAGACCTAATTAAAGGGTCGCAAACAGAATACAGAGGGCCTAACAAGATCCAAGACAAGGCAGGACTCAGCCCCTGGGCTCAGCTCACATCTGCCCTGCCAGTTACAATGTCATTAGCCGCACCATGTAACCGCCACAGCTTTACGAAACAGTCGGAAGAGCCAGGACATTGATGGGTGTCTTCTGCCACTGTAGCTCCATTAATGTCACTCTGTGCTCACTTGACATCTGCTTGACTACATTTCCCAAGATGCATTGTACAGCCAGTCCAGTGTTTAATTACACTTTCAACATTATTGCAGGGGTTTAGTTTAGTGCAGCTTTCATGCAAGTATGGTAATAGACATCCGGTTTAGTAACTGCAGAGCATGCAAGATAAGTTTACTCAGTTATGAAGTGGCCTTGAGTGAACTGCATGGTTGTTGAAGTGCAGGACAGTTGGCATTTAGTTTGTGTATTTGTTTTTTCTGTTTGCTGCCAAAGTGGACTGTGGGTAATAGCCAGCGTTTGGTTCCTGGATAATGGTAATGCGGGGACAATGACAGGTTACTAATGATGGGAGAAGCTGAAGCAGGGGCTGTTTTAATTACAGGGCCCTATCGAGTTTCCCCTCCTGCCCTGTTATTCCAGCATTGATCTTGCAGCGGAAAAAGATCCACGTGCACTTCGATCCACACAGCTCCTCACGTGTGTTCACATGGCAACCAGGGCTGCCCCAGCTCACTGTAACCGTGACTCTGCTCCTGTGTTATTTTTATTATTATTATTATTGCGTAAATGTGAGATGTAATTCATAGCTGCTTCTTCTGCACCTTTCATTTGTATTATATTAGTACATCAATATAAGTTCCGATACTATGATTTCCTTTCTGGTGCAGCTGCCTGAACGTCTAATACCGCTTTATGAGTTATTACACGGAAACAAGTAAGAAATTTAGCAACTAAACATATCTAATTGGGATCAGAGCTGGTCAGTGAAGGGCTGCAAGAACCCCTAGGGCCTACTGACAGGAAGTGTAGTAAGGAACTGCATGTGGAGGAAGAATGTCCCTGATGCACCGCAAGCAAATATCATTCAGTTGAAGGCAGCGTTGTGGGATAAATGACTCTGAAGCTCCCTGATTCCCACTCGCCTATGGCTGTCCACTCTGCCACCCTTTCTTTCAGATCTTAGTGGGCATGTCTCTGGACATTAAAAAGCTATAAATTGCTTTTATTCTATGGCTGGCAGCACAGAACAATGGCTATGACATCACTAACCCTGTGATGTCACCATGATTGATATTTAACCATATAGTCTCTCTCCATTATTAAAAGACACCTGGGACACTCTCTGATCAGACTGAAAAAGGCAAACACTGAATCCAAACAGGATTAGATGTGCTGAACACCTGCTTTTCTATTTGCTCTGAATGACTGTCATTATACACCAAAACATTTTGATCCAAAAAAGTGGGAGGTAGGAACTAAGAGATGGGGGAAACACCCCCATTTGATTGTCACACCACTGACCAGAAATAATCAGATGTTGGCCAAAATATGAGTTAGATAAATGTGCTTCAGTTTACAGGAAAGCCGTACAGCGGTCCATCTTCTGACACAGAAGAAGGATCCCTCTCACCTCAGACCAGGTTTTGGCTCCCCTCCAAACCCCTGCCTTTTGCAACTTCATTTCAGTGAAATCAGATGGTTTTACAGTATAGGATCTATTACTCTTGCTGTGTGGACAATTTGTATCATGATTCTGGATTAGGATACATAAATAATGTCAGCACTTTAGAGTCATTGCAACACTTTGTGAGAGTGTTGTTAGCCAGGTCAGTATATTACTGTCATCACTGCTATTCCTACAGCTCATCTGGATGCACTCTTGTACTTTCGCATTGTAAGTCTATCTGGGTAAGAGCTTCTGTCAAATGGGTGCAGCGTACTGCAATGCAAATGCCAATAGGCAAAGAGCACAGAGGGAGTTTATATTCAGATTCATTCAGCTCTCTGTTTCCCTCTTTCCCTCTCTCCCCGCCCTTTCTCCTCCCCTTCCGCTCTCGCTTCTGTAGGATGGACCACGAGGGTGGCAGAGGGTCCAGGAATGGCCGTCGGCGGTATGAGGAGGAGGAAGGTGAGTGGGCGGGGTCACACATTTGGGGGGGGCGGAGTTAGAAGGCACAGAAGGGAACTGTCAACTAGTAGGAGCTGAGACAGGATGCTGGAGCGGGCCGGACTCGGGCCTAAAACACATTTCATTTTCAGGGAGTGGCTTAAGGTTTTAATGAGTAGTCATTGTAGTACGAGGGCCTTCCTGTCCAGGATCAATAGTAAAGGAGAAATGAACCCAAAATGACACCAATGCCTTTTTATTAATGGCAAATAATGATGGAAATACCCTGAGAATGACAAAGGAAAAACCCTGCTTGATAAGAGAGATTCTTGAGATGATCAGAAAATCAGATACAATGATCATTTTAGCAAAACCTAAGGTGTGGAAAAGTGCCATCACATGAATTTAGCCGAGAGAAACAGCATGTGAAAATTGATTTTGCCGTCATGGAAAAAACACTTATGGATTATGACATGGGGAGAGTAAAAAAAAAAATCAAATTTTCTTAATTGCAATATTGGTAAAGCAATGATCTGGATTTGATTTATGAAAGAAATTCCAAAATTTAAGCTAAGGCATGGCAACAGCTGTTTCTTGTCATACCCTGTGACATAGGCAAGAACTGAGAGCTCTTGTGTTATACCAAGCAGGGCAGGATTTATGTTCTGTGGTACAGGTGTTTTTTTGTTGCTGTCTCAGCACTGAATGGATCAAACCGCACACCTCACCTGGTTGGATCTGAGCTGGTTGCTGATTTAAAGGTGAAAACCCAAACAGCACACCCTGTTGCTTTCCTCGACCAGGGTAGGCCACCCCAGGGTTAAAGGTCAAAGGGTAAAGGTTAACGGTTCTGAATCGCAGAGTCAATGCACTGGATATCACTGGAGCGATTCAAGGACAGGCCACCAGGTCTGGAAGCAGCCCCAGTATGGAGACTAGGATAACAGTGCAAGCAGTGCTAGATGGAGCAGTGTATAGACCAATGAAACTGATGAGTGCACTGATAAAACTAAACCATGGATACAGTGTGTTTGAGGTCTATAATGTTGGTAGGAAATTGGGAGGTAGGAGCAATGGGTTAGCAGTACTCAAAATGGATGGTGTTGGGGTTGGGGCTGGGGGGCAGCTGAAGGAGCTATAGTTATTATTGTCCTTTTGTTATTATTGCTTATCAACACTGTTTTATCTACATACTGTTGTACATACAGTACAAGATATACTGTGAAAAAAAATATCATGAAAGCACTGAAAGCGTAAACCATCAAAAAGACACTTAAAATCTG
Organism: Albula goreensis; assembly: GCA_022829145.1. NCBI lineage: Eukaryota > Metazoa > Chordata > Actinopteri > Albuliformes > Albulidae > Albula > Albula goreensis. Next base: position 66,219,740 of record CM040741.1, read on the forward strand.
CTGGAGTTTGGACTTCCTTTTTGCTTCTTTTTCTCCCAGTAGCATCTGCTTCTCCATCATGACCAGTAAGTAATCAATAAGTCTAAGGTATAAAAAATGTGATTTAATATGGTAGTTTCCCAGAAAAGGAGCAAAAAATGGAAGCATAAATCCTTTTAATTAGTATTCTCAAAACTGCTGGGCAGAATTGAGCATCACTGCAGAGATGGGCCCGTTTAATAAATATTGAGTTGTGCTAATTTCCCCATGCAGTGATAATGTTTTAAACGCATTGGTGTGTGCAATCCTGAAATAAAGGATTACATCGTTTTTATAGATCCCAGCTGAGATAGAGACAAGGTAAATCTACAAAGAAATTAATTCAGAATCATGGCTGCCAATATTGCAGGCCTGGCCAGCATTGTGACTTCCTCTCTATTGTTTCTTTATTGACACCGGCCTTGTGAGCATTACTGGGCTGTGGGCAGCCATGTCCAAGGTATCGATTTGGCCACTGGTGGTTGAAATGGGATTACAGAAATTGCAATGCTCGTTCATGCTGCCGCTGCCCAGTGAATTTCATCACTTTCTTTTTATGATACGTCAAGAAATATCACTGCTGTTTATAGACAGTTATGAAAATGAGTTCCTGTCTTTTACAATGAAATCCATAATATGACTTGCGTATTTCTACTATAAGTCATCTGAAGAGTAGAAGTGGGGCATAAGCTAGGAATTTATATAAATATGTTTAGAAAGTAATACTGAGTTTTATTGTTATGATTTTGGTTAAATCACTGAGATGAGAAGCATATTACCCTCTGACACATATTACCCTCTAGCACTTGTACTGGTTGTTATTCTGTCTATTTTATATTCACACACAAATTCCTAATCAGTTCTATGGGGTTTGCAGCTCTGCAGTTGTTATTATTTTTATGCAGCTGTGTTTGCTGCTGGGACCTCTCACTTTTCCCAGTAATAAATGCAAACCATATTGCAAAATTCCTGTTATCTGGGGTCTGTAAAAAAAAATGAACTGTTCATGTTAATATCCAATAGTGTAAGTGGCCCCAGTCATTGTGTTTTGTGGTTAAAGCGCAAATCCTTTTGTTTGGTCCAGGCAAGTAATTGACAGCTAAATTGTAGGTCCACCCATTTTCGGTGTCATAATACTTTAATTCTTCCATTACTGCTGCCAGTCACAGCCTGCTCTAGATTGACCTGCATACAATGCCACACCATGGGGCCTGCAGAAGCTGTGACGCTCGGCTACGGTGTAGTTTTATGCTCATGCCTGCAAAGGATTCTGGGAATTAGATGTTGCGGAATCTTGGGCAGTAGGAAGGTTGACGAGTGGTAATCGCAGTGCCAGTAGTACAATGCAGTCGTGAGTCTTCGCTACTTTTATTGTGCATTCTCACAGATATAACGCCAGTACACACTATAGAAAAGTGCCTTAGCGAAGGCCGAAGCTTGTTTTTATTGCTAGTCAGCACTTCATTGAATTGCTTAAAATGGTTGATGACATAATTACCTCACATGGTTTTTTGGATAAGAGCAATTAAACATTGTCACTGGTAACATTGACACTGGTAACATTTAATATCTCTGGTTAGTGGTTGAATCTGCATTTCTTGCTCACAGTCTCCTCCTCTTCCCAATCATCATTTGACAAAATGAGGATTGAATCTTACTGTTTGTCTGGATTTTTTTATTTTACATAGGCTTTTGTGCTTTAGTGTTTTAAAGCCAACCAAAAATAATGTATTGTACCTCATTTCTGCATCCTTGTAGACTACCAAAACTAATTACCATTTCTAGCTTGCAGTTCCTTATTGGTAGCCGGGCAAAGAACAAAAAAGCAATGAATGGGTTGAACCAGATTGATCCTGATTCATTTATGTGATACACCACCACACAGCTTGGGGGCGCAACCACAAACTTGATGAAACCTTAATGAATGCTTAGCCCTAATCCTGGAGGGCCAGAGTGTTTTCCAGCTTCTGCTGATTCCAAGAATTGTATGGATCCGTTGAAGGTTTCTTTTCTATTCAGCTTTGAAAACGGAAAGAAAAATTAATAAACGAGAGGAAAGAACAGTTGACTCACCACACCTGGTTTCTTGGGTCTGAAATGAAATGAAATGGCATGACATGGAAAAGGTCCCAGGCCCACTGAAACCAGGGTTGAGAACCTAAATTGGGCGATGTACCCAGCACCCCCCTGACCGCCTGTTTTTCGGCACAGACCACCACTCCATCTACATCGGCGTGCCCGTCCCGCGCAGCTACAGGCGCAAGCGTCGCCGTCGCCGGTCCGAGTCGAGCCGGGACCCAGGGGACGGGGGCAGGGACCACGAGTCTCACAGACACGGACACCATGATAGGGACGACCGCCAGAGATACGACATGGACGACGAAGGAGTAGACCCACACGACCAGAGCCCTCCTCTGGACACCAACTGCACCAGTGAGTGTGCTCTGTGTCTCTGTGTGTATGTCTCACTCACCCTGTCTCACTCACCCTCTCACTGTCTCTTTTACTTTCTCTCACTCTGTATCATTCGCTAAATCACTCTCTCAGTGTTGCTCTCTCGTTTTGTCTTTCACTCCCTCTGTCTTACTCAGCGTCTTGTTCTCTCTCTCTCACTGACTTTCTCTATTGCTCTCTCTCTCTCAATATATATGTTTCTCTCTCTTCTGTCTTTTTTTCTGACTTTACAAACATACATGCACAGACAGATGCAGATGGCAGCCACACAAAACAAAGAAACATTCATACACATATGCAGACATATATGCAATTATGTAAGACACACACAACACACATTTATATAAATGTGCAAGCATATATAAAAATACTGGTACACACATATATTCACACACATAAACTGACAAGAGCGAGTTCAGGTGCAGTTACAGCCATAAACATTAATCATTAATTATAAACCTGAGATCTTCTGAGAGCGATCCAAGCACTAATGAGGCAAGGTTATCAGCAGAAAAATTCATTTTTGCCATAGCAGAGCACATGGGGTAGGCAGTGTTGAGCAATTTGTGATTAAGGCTTCTACACAGACTGAGTTCACTGCAGGGGAGGAATTACGCTCCTCAAGTGGCTGGACTTTCTGGAGGCTGTAAGCAGTTTAGACCTGGGAAACGTCAAAAACCCAGGTCCACCTGCCCCCAGTTTCAGCTCTTTACCCTCCCCACCGTCAGCCTCTTCCCAGGGACTGTGCACACTTTATTATGCACTGTCTACTTTGGGCTGAATTCAATCAAACACACTAAGTCTCTTTAAGGGCAAGTTCTATTCTATCACAGATGAGTTTAAGGGAATATGCTATTAATTCTCTTTTAGAATGACAACCATATACTCCAAAGGACACGCTTGCTTGTCTCCAATAAAATGTAACACATTCAAAGACAATTATGTTGTCCTGTAAAGTCTGTTTTGATTGAATGCTTATGCTATTAATGAGACTAAGCATGTTTGATTGAATCAAACATCCTGCAATTCTTGATTTCTGTGCAAACCATGCACACAAAACATATGGTCTGACATGGCGTGTATTATATTGCCAGTTATTGTGATTGCTGCTTTGTAGCAACAACCATGGTAATATTTAAAAGAATTTAAATAATATTAATCTGAAAAAAAATGGAGTCAGTTATTAATACAATCATTAATAATATTGGTAGCTGCTGTTGCACTAGTAGCAGTAAGGTAGTAGTAGTAATATTTGCAGTGAAAGCAGATATACTTATAAAAGGACCACGAGTAATACCACAGGAGTAGCAATGGCAGTAGTAGTAAGACAGCAATTACATTAGTAGTGGTACTACCAGCAATTGCAGTTGTAGGAATCCTAATAAATGAGTAGTCTTAATGGTGATAATAGCAATAGCAGCAGGTGTAGCAATGATAGCAGTAGTAGCAGTTGCACCAGTAGCAGGGCAGCAGCAGTAATAGTAAAAGTGCCAACAGTTAGTTGTAAGTGGTAATAGTAGTAATAGGTAGCATTAGAAAGTAGTAGAAGTAGTTGCAACAAAAGTAGTAGCAGCAGGAGGAGCAGTAGCTGCAGCATTAGTAGAAGTAGTTGTTGCTGCTGTTGAAGTAGTGGGAAAAGTAGCAGCAGTAGCATTAGCAGTAGTAGTAGCTGTAGCATTAGCTTTATCAGTAGCAGCTGCAGCAGTAGTAGTAAGTAGTAGCAGTAGCTTTAGCAGTAGTAGCTGTAGCAGTAGTAGCAGTATCTGTAGTAGTAGCAGTAGTAGCTGTAGCAGTAGCAGCAGCAGTGGCAGCAGTAGTAGCAGTAGCAATAGCAGTAGTAGCTGTAGCAGTAGTAGTAAGTAGTAGCTGTAGCAGTAGCTTTAGCAGTAGTAGCAAAAGCAGTAGAAACAGTAGCTGTAGTAGTAGCAGTGGCAACAGTAGTAGCTGCAGTAGTAGCAGTAGCAATAGTAGGAGTAGGAGCAGTGGCAGGACCAGAAACAGCTGTCACAGTAGTTGCAGTAGAGGCTGCAGCAGAAATGCTGATAATCCTGACTTATTTGCATAAACAGCAAACTCACTCAAACTCACTTGTGTGGCTAATTCTGCTCGGTGGAAGGAGGAGAGAGAAAGGGGCGGTGAGTAAGGGAGGAGTGGAGGGATGGAGGGAAGGAGGGAGTGGGGAAGGAGGTAAATAGGAGCCGGTGAGCCAGTTCAGCAGTCCTCCTAGCTGTGTTCAGAGAGTCTGCACTTCGCTCGGCACAGCACACGTCCCACGTGGAACTCAGAACTCGGAACTCAGAACTTGAGGGGCGCAGTGTTCCACTCAGCCCAGTGAAGTGTGGTGCTCACCAGAACCCGCACGGAACAGACCGGAACATGAGAGGAGCAGACTGCCCGGAGACTGCCTTTCACTCCTGAGAGGGAAACCACTCTTGAGAACCTGCAATCACACACATTCCACCAGATCGCAGGGACAAAAGAGGACAATAAGGAGGAAAGCAGCACGGGAGGACGGGGGAGGGACTGAGCAAGTTGTGGAACGAAGGAGAGAGAAAAAAAACTACTGCCAGGTCAAAAGAGGAGAGGGAGGCAAAGCCGATTGGGAAAACAGAGAGGAAAGAAAGCAGAAGGAAAAAAAGGGAAAACAAAAGGTGGACACAAAACAGGACAGAAAAAAAGAAAAGCTGAAGTGAAAGAGAAAGGAAAGGAGTGAGGTAGCGGCACACTCCACCTGTCTCCCTGGAGCTGTCTGTCCATCCCTCTGACCCTCTCCCTGTGTTTCGGGTCCTGGGGGGGCCCTGGGGAAAAGTCATGCAGCGCTCCTCCATCTTCCTCCCCCAACAGCAGGGGTCTCTCAGCACCCTGTCTGGCAGCCAAACAGGTAAACTTAGAGGACGCCGAGGCTGTCAGTCAGTCTGCCAGTCAGTCTGCCTGTCAGCTCCCATGTTTGTTTGCCAGTGTACTCACCTGCCTCTGTTAGCTTGTCCATTAGTCTCTTTGTCCTGTTTTGTGTGTCTGTTCTTTTTGTGTCTGACTGATATTGTCACTGTGTTTGTGTCTCAGTCTCATGATGTGTGAGACCGTGGCATCGTACAAATGTGTGAATGTGAGCGTGTCTATGTGCCGTCTATGGGTCAGTGTCGGTCAGTCTGCATGCCAACTCATGTTCGTGTGTGTCCTTAACACACGTCAGACAACATGAACTATTAACCATAGATTGTTAGTGCCGGTAGGATTGACTGAACTGAAACTCTGTCCATGTGCTCTGTGCCGAAAATGAGCTTCAACAAGACATACCTGAAGACATCTGCCGACACCTAAAAACCAGCACTCAAGTCATTAAGAAGTTGGTTTCTGTGATTTAATTATCGAATGGTTATTTTTTACTATATAAAATTTCCTTCTGAGGGCTTCATAAAGGCATATGACCTGGAGTGCTTATTAAGATGCTTCCTAGCACACGGTGATGTCCTGCAGATTTCATAGTTCTCAGATCAGGAATGTATTAACTCATGTAAACACCCATCACCTATGGAGCGAATACACATGAGCTGAACCCTTCACTTGGAAACCCATTGTTGCTAAGTGTTACGCTTGTTAAAATCGTCTGGTGTGCCGTGCTGGGGAATGATATTACGCTAGACTAGAGATCACCCCCACACACACACACACACACACACACACACACACTCACCCCATTCCACATGATCTCTAAGGGCCAGACTGAGGTCAGGAGGAATGTAAACAAACTCGCTCGGCTTTCACCTGAGGGCTTTACAAGCTTGGCTTCCCATTTGAGAGCACCCCTTCTTCACTGAGCATCCCCCGAACGGTTCCGCTACAGATGGGACACCACGTGAGCGCAGCAGAGCCACGGCAGGGCTATGACAGGGGTTTGAGGGTTCCCCAAATGGAAACGGGGGGCGAGTTGCGGAGGGGCACCGTTACTGAACCTGCGCCGGCCGTTGCCGTGGGCAGCGGCTCTCGGATCAGGGGGATTACGAGTCGCGCTGTGGCCAGAAAGACTTCCACGTGCTATTAATCTCCTGCGAATTGGGAAGGAACGCGAAAGGGTCTCTGAAGTTGTTTTTATACGTGTTTTATAATCAGTTTCTTGTTCCTTCGCTAACATATCAAACAATATATTCATAAAAGCTTATCATTTTTACACCGGGAAAAGACTTGTCACAGACATGCGCGTCTGGGTGTTTAACAGACCGGGAAAGTGTGCGAGTGAGAGTGTGCTCAGTTTAGCGGTTCTGGCTACATTCCCTCTCCAGAGTGCACGGCATGGGGTCCAGCGTCGAAAATCCCATACCAACAAGGGCGATATGTGAGCTCAATCTGACTCGCTGGAAACCCACATCTGAATTACATCAGATTACATTACATTAACAGTGATTTACAGAATTACGTTTTCAAGCCCGCTCGAATCAGTCAATGAGTGAGGCAGTAGTTTTTCCAACCATCATCCTTTGCCGATATAAATGAGCTCATCTCTCCAGATGAATGATCATCCCCCATAGAATAGAAAAACGTTGTGTTATATGCGTTTGTTTCTATCCTATTCCGCATTAGGTAAATCCTCACGAGTTCAAAACGAACCAGAAGCACCTGTGTTAGGGCGATTGTTGATGACCCAATTTTAATGCGACTGATTATTGTTGCCGCATGATGCTGTCGATGTTAGCATCAGAAAAAAACGCATTGATGTACAAGCAGGATTGGAAAGGCCCGGACTGTGTTAATGTGAGTTTGGAGAGGCGATCAGAGAGAGGAAAAAAAAAGGGGATCAATATTGATCCTGTGGCTTAATTACATAGAGCTAACCTAAATCATACGCATATGAAATGGCAGGACCGAGCCAACGGTGTAAGCTGCAACACCAAATCCACTATGGGTGTGCTTTGGCCCTTGCACAGCCATTATGGGGGGGCAGGACTTAAGAAAAAGAGTATCCCGTCATCTGATAGTACACAGGTAGCCTTTTTTCCCAGGTGAGGAGCCTTTTTTTGTGTATACTCTTCCCTTTTTTCAATGACGATGAAAAAACAGGGCAAAGAGCCCTACCTGTGCCCGTACCTACCTGCCCTACCTGTGCCCATACCTACCTGCCCTACCTGTGCCCATACCTACCTGCCCTATCTGTGCCCGTACCTACCTGCCCTACCTGTGCCCGTACCTACCTGCCTCAGCAAAAATTGTGATCATTTTGAAATCTGCCCTCTTCACCCTTATACTCCCTTCCTTGCCCTCCCATGGTTATATTATTGCTTGAAACTTTTTTGGCCAAAGCTCAGTTCTTTTGTGAAATCAGGAACTCTTTCATTGTGAAAGAAACGAAATCTCGGCTTGGCACCGGGTGAAATTTCAGAGATGAGGTGGGATTTTTTGACCCTGCGAAGGTACTGGCATCTTTTCACCCAAAGCTGTATCACGAAACAGAACTTAGGATAAGCTTGAACCGTGGGAAATTCTCCTGGTCCTGACAAATTTTCACAGTAAAATGTGTTAATTTAACTCCAACTCTCATGATGCTTGGACCAAATGTACTCTCTCAGAGTTGAATCAACACTGAAAATAGTTGGCATAACACTGACACATTTTACTGTCTAGCTTCCTTTCTGTCTGTTCGCAACGATCTTGTGATATTGTGTCGTGATGCTTTAAAACATCACCTCGCCAAAACCAATACAAAACTAGTGCATTCACAATCAATCGAATACACTTTACAAAAGGAACCACACAGAATCAAAAAACAACACAACAAAGGAGGTCGTTTCAAAGGTTTGTAAGCGGCACTAAGAAAACCTGTTTTAATCAGTCGAATCATTCATTAGTAGGAATCATATACTCACATTAGGGAAGCCTCCGGTTCTCAAACAATAATCTCATTCTCATTGACCTCATTAAAAATTTTGTGGTTTGGTGGAATATCCTCACATAGCTTTCTTTGGGGATTAGAATTATGCCAAGGCCTTTGTCTAATTTTAATATTACTGTGATGGTCCAGGCTCTGGTGCTCTCACTCCTGGATTACTGCAGTCCCACTCTAACCAGTCCCCTTGTCTATGACACTGAACCCCTGAGGCAAATTAAGAACGCTGCTGCACAACTTCAAATCTTCCCTGTCATCCCAAGAATGCTAATATAGGACCCCAGCTCACTTCAGTTCACTGGCTACCTGTTATAGCTGGCATAAGATTAAAACCTGACTGCTAGCCCACAGGGCTATGGAATGGAACAGCTCTGCCTTACCTCCAGCCACCCTGTAAACCCTGCGCCCCATTCTGCAAGCCCAAGGTGGCTGATGGCACCTTCCTGGCTGTCCTGGCCCCCCAGCGGTGGAACGAACTTCCCCCTGAAGTCAGGGCAGCACAATCATTTGCCCCGTTCCAATACAGACTGAAGACTCTCAGGGTGCATCTTGCTACAAACTGAGGTTATAATATGCTTTTGGTTAAGGTACTTGTGGTTGTCAATATTTTATTAGACTTTATTAATAATGCTATTTATTATATTACATTATGTGATTAAGGAGTTGGCTTGGTGTTTTCCATGGTTTGGAGTCAGCGACCTTGGGCACTGCCAGGACCAATTCTGGGCCCCATTAAAAGAAATTGGACCCCTCTAGCCAGTTGATAAAATTGGCTGGGGGTCCAATAGACATTTTTGGGGCCCCCGATCAGCTCTTGGCCCCTTGAGTCATTCATTCGGGGTTGTCACCCCTTTATAAGGTGAGGTGAAGCAGTAGGAGGTCATTTCGATTCAGTGTTATTTTGTGCAGCACTTTTTACAAGGGCATTGTCACAAAGCAGCTTTACACAGAGATGCCCCCCCTTTCGGGCTTTCCACTGAGCAACCCTACTGAGCCACAGAGGCAAGGACAAACCCCCTGGCTAGAGGGAAGTAATCATGAGCTGAACCCAGCTCAGAGAGAGAGCTTGTCTAACTCTGGCTTGCCCTGGGTGGTCTCAATAAAGGTCCTGTAATCAAATGTGAAAATCGTTTGCCTTTGGTTCTTCTAATACTTGGAACAGCCTGCTCTGCTGTTGAGGATCACACTCATCGGTATATATTGCCTGGCCTTACCTGACTGGCCTTTGGGAAATGCGTGTTAGCCTCGCCATATCATAAACCAACAAACTCACACTGATGCGGCCTCATGAGTGTCTTAACAATGGTGCACAGTGGTGTAGATGGTAGCTGCATCGCTAATATTAAGCCATGGCAATTCAAGACTCAGGTTGGTCAACTGCAGAGTATCTTTGTGCAAATTGTGAGGTCTATGTGGGCTGACTGTGGCGTCCACGTTTCTGGCATGGACAGGCGGGAGAGGCCGGGTTAGGTTGCTCGAGTTCAGGGTTGAACCGTATCAGATGGAAAGCTTTGCCCTGGGGTGGGAAGGCGATTGGTCGGGTCACATGCAGCTCTGCCCATGGCCCGTGGAATTTTATTGGGTGTTAGGTGTCAGAAGCGCAGGGGGTGGGGGGGGGGGGGTGGGGACGTGTTGAGTGGTGACTGGTAACCTCAGGGCTCAGGGATTCATAATGGAGTTTGTTCCATCATCACTCGCAGGGAACCAGGGTGACAACTACAGATAAGGACACACACACTAAGACACACAAACACACACACAGACACACACACACACACTTGACCACTCACACATGTATGCGCACACACACACACAGATATGCTGATTCATCTATACATGAACACACACACACAATCAGATACCCATGCACACGCACGTACACACACAAGCATTCGGTCATGTATAAACTGACACACAGATATTCTCACTCATCTATACATAAACACACAAACACACA
>CM040741.1:66232546-66247546 GCA_022829145.1 Albula goreensis
ATGACTGAGTGTAGCTCCACCCATAATGGAGTTCACAAAATCCTCGTTCACTACCGTCAGGGTTGACTCACTTATCGGTCCCATTACGAAATCATAACCCTTCCCAGCATCGAGGTGAGGATTTCATTTAAGGTAGAAGCTAAAATATCTCACTCCTCACCCAAGATGTGACAGACGGCTTGCGAAAGAAGAGATATTTCTGTACTACAAACAGATTAATTTATGTTCGGGAGCCGACATTCCCATACGTGCCACCTTGGGAGGTAGTGTACGAATGAAACGGGGAGGGAGACACCCCACCGGCAGAGTATTCAAAACATAACTCCTAGCCAAACGCGTCTGCTCTATTATAGCTGTTATCAGACATTGTGCGCCTCCGAGACTGAAATCTCTCCAGGTTAGGAAAAGAATGTTCCACCGGAGGGAGAGGAGGGAAGGGATGGTCGTGGGGATTTCTTCACCCGTACCGTTATTGCCAAGCATGAAAGGCGAGGAATTTGTGCTGGAATTGCGCATAAAAGCTAAAAATGGAATACAAAAAAAAAAGATAACACGTGTGCGTGCGTGTGTGTGTGTGTGTGTGTGTGAGACGTTGGCTCCGGGTCTCACCTTTAAACGGATTTCTTCCGGCCTCCGTTTCACCTAATTAAAAATGAAGTGATTAATTGGGTAAGTAATCTACCCCAGTCTGAGGTTAATTCCGTTTCTCTTACCCCTGCTCCATCACTGCTTTCCTTTTCCCTGGCCTTTGGACAGATGCAGCTTTTTTGTCTGGCCATGTGAGAGGGTTTAGTCCTCGTTCTCAATTCCCAAAATGAGGGCAGACGCGGTACAGTTAAGACATGGTGATTGATATATGCCAGGTTTCTGAAAAGGGCCTTTTCTTTCTCGCCTTGCTTTGGCTTTCAACCACCAGACTGCGCGCAGACCTATTTACCTGTTTACATCTTGTGCCTTGCTGTTACATTTTGCAGAAATATTTTAATTTCTCAGCGCCCTGGAACACACTGGTGTCTGAAGCACATAATGACAATAAAATGAATTGATTGATTGACACTTCCACCTATAATAACCAGCTTCTCCCCCATTTCTCTCTGACACCTCCCCCTCTCTTGGGCACCTCCCTTATCCTTGACCCCTCCCCCAACCTCTGGCCCCTCCCCTAGATGACATCGTGGAGCGACAGGTGGAGGAGGGGCTTATTGTGCCTGAGCTGAGAGACAAGATCAGTTACGTCCTCCTGCGGAAACACCGGCACCAGACCAAGAAGCCCATCCACCGCTCCCTGGCGGACATCGGGAAGTCCTCCTCCTCCGGTGAGTCTCTGTCGGTCTGTCTGTCTGTCAGTCAGGGCCAATATGGAGTCCTTGTCTCTCTTAACAGCCTGTGTGACAGTCTGTCGGTCAGGCTCTTCACCATGTATCCCTACATGCTTTTGTGTGTTTGTGTGTGTGTGTGTGTGTGTGTGTGTGTACGCACCTTCCTGCTTCTTTTCACTGTTTTCTTTTTTCTCTGAATCCTGTTGATTACAAATGAAAATTAGCTCTGTGGGATGGGGCCAGCTGGTGAGTTTTGGCAATCAGAGTTCCACTGATGATGTCACAAGGAGCCTCCTCTTTTCAACCAATCATATTCTTTAAATACCAATGATCATTCTGTTCAGCTGGAAAATTGTGACCCTGTTTAACTGAATCAAATAGATCTAACAAAACATTTCCCTCCCTGCCTTCTCTTTCTCTTCCTCCTCTGATCCATCATTCTCTTATTCTGTCTTTCTTCTACCTGTTTTCTCTTTCTACATACCCCCTAAACTTGACATTTCTCACTTGGTTTCTCTGCTTATGTGAATTCCCTGCCCTTTTGCCCCTTCATGTTCACTCTCTCTTCATCCCTCTCTTGTTCCTCCATGTGTCTTGTTGTCTCCATCTTTCTTCCCCCCTTTTCTTCTCTCTCCTCTATCCCACTCGCTCTCTCTCTCCCCCTGTCACCCTCCTGCTCCCTCCCTCCCTCCCTCCCTCTCTCTCTCTCTCTCTCTCTCTCTCTCTCTCTCTCCCCATCACCCTCCTGCCCTCTCTCTTTCTCTCTCTCTCTCTCCCCCTGCCCCCTCCCTCTCTCTCTCTCTCTCTCTCCCCCCTCCCCCCTCCTGCTCCCTCCCTCTCTCTCTCTCTCTCCCCCTGTCCCCCCCCTGCTCCCTCTCTCTCTCTCTCTCTCTCTCTCCCCCTGTCCCCCTCCTACTCCCTCTCTCTCTCTCCCCTGTCCCCCTCCTACTCCCTCTCTCTCTCTCCCCCTGTCCCCCTCCCTCTCTCTCTCTCTCTCTCCCCCTTTCCCCTCCTGCTCCTCTCTCTCTCTCTCTCTCTCCCCCTGTCCCCTCCTGCTCCCTCTCTCTCTCTCCCCCTGTCCCCCTCCCTCTCTCTCTCTCTCTCTCTCCCCTTTCCCCTCCTGCTCCTCTCTCTCTCTCTCTCTCCCCCTGTCCCCTCCTGCTCTCTCTCTCTCTCTCTCCCCCTGTCCCCCTCCCTCTCTCTCTCTCTCTCTCTCTCTCTCCCCCTTTCCCCTCCTGCTCCCTCTCTCTCTCTCTCTCTCTCTCTCCCCTGTCCCCCTCCTGCTCCCTCTCTCTCTCTCCCCCTGTCCCTCCCTTCTCTCTCTCTCTCTCTCTCTCTCTCTCTCTCTCTCTCTCTCTCTCCCCCTTTCCCCCTCCTGCTCCCTCTCTCTCTCTCTCTCTCCCCTGTCCCCCTCCTGCTCTCTCTCTCTCTCTCCCTCTCTCTCTCTCTCTCTCTCTCTCTCTCTCTCTCTCTCTCTCTCCTCTCTCTCCCTCTCCCTCTCCCTCTCTCTCTCTCTCTTCCCCCCCACCCCACCTCAGGCCGGAGTCCGGCCCGGAGTCCTGCCCCCCCCTCGGGGTTCCACCGCTCCACGGAGGACCTGAGGATGAAGCATGCAGGCAGCTATGGCCGTCTGCGTGAGTCGGCCTCCATCTCTCCATCTCTCCCTCCCTCTCTCTCGCTCTCCTCTTTCAATTTCAATTCAATTTCACTGATGACATGGGCTGTGTTACCAGGGAAGCTGTGTGTCCTTCACGCAATAAATCTCTCTCACTCTTCCTCTCTCTCTCTCTCTCTCTCTCTGTATTCAATTTTCAGTTTAATAATGTTTTATTGGCATGACTGCATACAAGCAATATTGCATGCAGTATTACTCTCTCTTTCTCTCTCTCTCCAATTCTAATTCAAATTCAAGTGAGCTTTATTGGCATAACCGAATATTGGCACAGTATTGGAAAAAGCAATGATTGGCATATACTGTAAGTTACTAATAAATGAATAAAGTAATTTTTTAAAAAGTCATTATTAATGAATTATTCAGTAATTAATTCATATGTAATATTTGCACATTCACACCCATATACATGCCTATGAACATACACATAAGTGCATATATACATACACACACTTATGAACATACATACACAAAAATGTATAAATGTCTCTCTCCCTCTTTCTCTCTCTCCATTTCTTTCTTTTTACCTCTCCTTTCAGCCTTTCACAATATGTGACCAATAACTGCATTATTTGTGTGAGCTTGTGTGTATGTACTGTATGTGTGTCCATATTGCCTGCATATTAAAAGGTTATCATGAAAATACCTGGGCAGAAGTGATATTCCATACATTTTACATTAGACACGTTTGTCACATGGTGTTTTTTTTTTTTTTTGAAAACTTTATCGTCATCACAGGGCATTGACACACTGAAAGTGCACAACTAATCATGCAAGCTTTCTGTTAATTTATCAGACTCATAAATGGAAAAAATGGTGATTCTAGTTTTTTTTAACTTAAGCCAGCCAACGATATTGTGTTCAGTATATCCATTGCGGTATGATTTTCCTTTTTCATCAGATTACGTTAAAGATTACAAATAATCTTTTTCTTAGCCTGATATTATTTCTAATTAGGCCCTTCATTATTTTTTGTTCCATCCCCCTGTTCTCTCTCCCCCTCCCCATTTCTGTCTCTTAATTTCTTCCCCAAATCAGCTTTTGGGTTGAATTGGTCCTTTTTGTTCTAATTAGGCAGTCAAACAGTCAGTTGCTTCTGGGTCAGGCTTAGTGTGTCCAAGAACATTGAGATATTGTGTTAGGACAATAGCAGAACACGGTAACATTGTGCGTGTGAGTACGCATGAGTGTGTGTGTGTGTGTGTGTGTGTGTAATCAAGAAACATCATATGTGAGCATGTATGCATATGTATATGTAGATGTGTGTGTGTGTTTGAGAGAGAGAAAGAAAATACAGTGTGTGTGTGTGTGTGTGGCGTGTGTTTGTGTGTATGGTGTGTGTGTGTATGAGTGTTTGTGTTTGGGGGGGTGGGTGTGAGAGAGACAGCAAGAAAGAGAGAGTGTGTGTTTTTCTAGTGCATAGCTTTCTGCAAGAATGTTCGGTCTGTTGCACCAATGGAAATGATGGAGAAGAGCAGATAATAATTAGATTCAGAGGAAGTGTGGCAGTGAGTTTAATGCTCCATTGTCCAGCTGTCACTCAAACACTCGCCATGTGTGCCAGGGTCCTGTGCTGTATTTAATGTGTGAGATTGATAGTGACTGTGACTGTGCTGGTGATAACGTGCTCTGTCCTGTTTCAGATCACGCCCAAAGCCGGAGTATGAACGATATCTCAGATACACCAAGCACGGACCAGGTAACCATCCACCTATTCACCCTCATTCACCTTAAACTTCATATGTGAGCATGTATGTATATGTATATGAAGATGTGTGTGTTTGAGAGAGAGAGAAAGAAAATGCAGTGTGTGTGTGGCGTATGTGTGTGTGTTTGTGAGTGTGTGTTGTGTGTGTGTCTGAGAGAGAGAGAGAAAGAGACAGTATGTATTTTCTTGTCCAAGCCTGGCGAACATGGAGGCAACATGGAGGATAAAGACAAGGATGGAGGCATCCTTGTCTTTATCAGGAGTCGTTTGTCTGTCTGTGGAACCCATCTGTCATCAGGAAGTTCTCAGGTCCTGGAAAGTCCTCCTGTCTGTCTGTCTGTCTGTCTGTACACCATGAATCCATGCATGGCTGTCTGTGTGCAGGCGTATGCGTGTGATTCATTCTGTGCGTGTACGTGTGTGCAGAGTGAAAGGGTGAATGAAAATGAGAGAGAGAGAGGGGGAATGTTCCGTAGAGAGAGAGAATGTGTGGGTTTTGGCCAAGTCTCTCAGCTGGTGTGATTAGAGTAGCTTTTCAGGCTCAGAGAATTTGGGTAACAATGGAGGCTTGTCCGTCTTCACTGAGAATGAAAGGAACGGGGCTATATTCCCCAAGGGCCGTGCCGCTGGGACGTGCAGTTCACTGTGTATGCAGTATATGTGTGAGCATGTCAGTGTTTGTATATTTTGTATGTGTGTTCAATAGCTTTTTATTGTGTGCGTGAATGTGTATGTTTTTGTGTGTGTCTCTGTTAGTGTATCAGTGTTTGTATGAGTGAGTATTTTAGTGTGTTGGTGTATGTCGCAGCCAGTGTGTGTAAGTATGCGTGTGTATGTTTTTCAATTGGGTTTGTTAGGACAAATCATGGCACTGTTTAGAATTAGGGGGCTGGAGCAGGCTAATCCGTTCACAAGTCACTAGCCCGCCACAATAAGCGGAGGCTCAAAAAAAACGCAGAAAAGTTATTAAGCTTGTTATTATTTCACCACCGGCCACCAGCACCACTCTCCCAGTGTTGCGTGTACTGTTCCAACCCAAAATAAAAATACAATGCAAAGCAAATGAAAAAAAGAGGAAATAATGCAATAAGTCACTTGCTTTTTCTTTAGAGGTATGCCAAGGTATTAGTAAGCCCAGATTTACTTATTTGGAGCTGAAAGGGAGTTGCTGGGGGTTTGACTTTGGGCACCCCCTGAAGGAGTCAGGGTGTTAGTGGGTAACCCCCACCACCCACAAATCCTGCTGTTACTCAACTTCAAAGCGGCACTCATTTCCCACCCCCGCCCCACCCCAACCCCCCCACGCACACTCAGCTTGTGTCTTGAGTCCAGTTTAATGAGTTACTCCCACCTTCCACCAAATATGACACCTAAAGCTCCCTTTCATCCCCCCCATATCGCCTCACCCCCCCCACCCCCAACCTCCCAAACCTCCCATTTGAGACACAACTCTACCTGCCCACTGTGGAGGGAAACCACACACCCCCAGAAACACGCCTGGCTCTCACACTTTGGTTCTACGTATTGATGTAATTTCACCAATGAGCAGCCTCCGTGTTTCGACCATTCACTCTTTGTTTATCTGACTATATTGTCTTTGCTCATGTTCATGGGGTGACACAGAGCCTGTCTCACATTACATTACAGTCATTTAGCTGACGCTTTATCCAAAGTGACTTACAGTTGATTGGGCTGACCAAGGGCCATTCCCCCCTGGGAGCAATGTGGGGTTAGGGGCCTTGCTCAAGGGCCCAACAGCAATGATGTTTTGCTGTGACTAGACCACAGCCTCAGGGGTCCCAGTCATGTTCTTTAGCCACTAGACTCCTCCCGTTTTGTGACCCTTGCTTCCGGGAAACTCTAATTGAAGAATGTACAGTCACATACCCAAGCTCAAACCCCTGTGGCTGTGCCCCCGTCCCTTCACCGGCCTGGTGTGGGGCTCGAGAGGGTACCCCAAAACTCCAGACAGGCCCTGGGAAGCGTGAGAACAATGGGGTCAGCAGCTGTCACCCATGCATAAAACAATGCTTGTTTATTGGCTTTTGAGGCAGAAGTAAATTGACTTTGAAAGCAGCCTGAGAGAGATTAAGAAGCTGATTCTGACCATAAGAACAGGCCATTCCCTGTTCACGTGCTGCGGGGGGGGTTTGGGAGGGTGGCTCCAGAAAGATTAGTACCTGATGGCGAACCTGACAGCTCTGACACAGAGTTGATTAGCCTGCCAGGAAACGGCCTGTGGACACCCCTTAACCAAATCCGGCTGTATAGTTTCCTTACAGCCTTTTATGACATTTTAGCAATTATGCCCTAGGCTGTGTGTGTGTGTGTGTGTGTGTGTGTATGTATGTGTGTGAGCTGTGTGTGTCTGTGTTTGTGTGTGTGTGTGTGTGTGTGTGTGTGTGTGTCTGTGAGAGCTGTGTGTGTGTGTGTGTTGTGAGAGCTGTGTGTGTGTCTGTGTGTGTGAGAGCTGTGTGTGTGTGTGTCTGTGTGTGTGTGTGTGTCTGTGTGCGTGTGTGTGTCTGTGTGTGTGTGTGAGAGCTGTGTGTGTCTGTGTGTGTGTGTGAGAGCTGTGTGTGTCTGTGTGCGTGTGTGTGAGAGCTGTGTGTTGTGTGTGTGTGTGTGTGTGTGTGTGTGTGTGTGTGTGTGTGTGTGTGCTCCATCCTCGTGCCTCCAGAGCACATGCAGGGGGAGCACAGACAGTGTGATTGGATTTGACACTGACACTGTGGCAGATGAGAACAGTTCTGCCTACCGGCCACCCACAGGCCTGCTGGCTGCCAAACAGTCCATGCAGGGAGAGGGGCATGCCGGGGTCGTGAAAACACACTCTGTTATACTCTTTTATTTATTTTTACCTGAAAATCTGCAATACCTCAGTACAGGGCTTTAGCTACCTCCAGCTGAGTCAAGATTTTAATCTATTCTTATAAGATGAAATTAATTAATTAATTAAAATCAATCAATTAATAAATAAGTAATAACCACCATGCTTTCTATGTACATGTATATTTTTATAATTAAAGGTCAATTTTTTAAAAAGGTCAGTCTACATTTTTTATATTCTTTTAGTTTGACACATCTAAAGGTGTCTAATGTTCTATAAGGCGATATTATTTTGGGGACGCATGGGTGTAATGTAAGGCGGTTTCATCCCGCCCCTCCACTTCCTGCAGCTGAAGAATAAGTTCATGAAAAAGATCCCCCGCGATGCGGAGGCCTCCAACGTGCTGGTGGGGGAGGTGGACTTCCTGGAAAAGCCGTTTGTGGCGTTTGTGCGCCTGGCACAGGCCACCACGCTGGGGGGGCTGACCGAGGTTCCCGTGCCAACCAGGTAACGCACCTGCCCGTGTGCTGGTGTCATTCTGTCTGTGAGATGGTCTGTCTGTTTCTCTCCAGCCTGACCGTCTATCTGTCTTTTTGTCTGTCTGCATCTCTCTGCATGTCTGTGGTCTTCCTCTCATTATGTCTCTCTGTCATTCTGTCTTCTGTTTGTGTTTGTCTTTCTGTATGTCAGCATTGCTGTTTTGCTGTATTCCTATCCTGTCTGTCTGTCTATTTTCTAACTGTCATTGTCTGTTTGCCTGTCTGTCTTTGTGTCTCCCTCTGTGTGTCTGTCTGGCTGTTTATCTGTGACCCCGTCTGTCTGTGTGTCTGTTTGTTGGCCTGAGAGCTTGTCTTGTCAGGTCCTGGTTCCTGTTTCTGTCAGCCAGCCCGTCTGTGTGTCCGTGGGCGTGCCCAACTGTCCGGCTGTTTCCCGATCTACCCATCTATCTGTCCATCTGTCCGTTCTCCCCTCTGTCTGTCTTTGTTTGTCTGTGTGTCCATGAGATAAAGGCCCAGCCTCAGGCCCTCTCTCTCTGTGTGTCCATGAGATAAAGGCCCAGCCTCAGGCCCTCTCTCTCTGTGTGTCCATAAGATAAAGGCCCAGCCTCAGGCCCTCTCTCTCTGTGTGTCCATGAGATAAAGGCCCAGCCTCAGGCCCTCTCTCTCTGTCTGTCTTTGTTTGTCTGTGTGTCCATGAGATAAAGACCCAGCCTCAGGCCTCTCTCTCTGTGTGTCCATAAGATAAAGGCCCAGCCTCAGGCCCTCTCTCTGTGTGTCCATAAGATAAAGGCCCAGCCTCAGGCCCTCTCTCTCTGTGTGTCCATAAGATAAAGGCCCAGCCTCAGGCCCTCTCTCTCTGTGTGTCCATAAGATAAAGGCCCAGCCTCAGGCCCTCTCTCTGTGTGTCCATGAGATAAAGGCCCAGCCTCAGGCCCTCTCTCTCTGTGTGTCCATAAGATAAAGGCCCAGCCTCAGGCCCTCTCTCTGTGTGTCCATAAGATAAAGGCCCAGCCTCAGGCCCTCTCTCTCTGTGTGTCCATAAGATAAAGGCCCAGCCTCAGGCCCTCTCTCTCTGTCTGTCTTTGTTTGTCTGTGTGTCCATAAGATAAAGGCCCAGCCTCAGGCCCTCTCTCTCTGTGTGTCCATAAGATAAAGGCCCAGCCTCAGGCCCTCTCTCTCTCTGTGTCCATAAGATAAAGGCCCAGCCTCAGGCCCTCTCTCTCTGTGTGTCCATAAGATAAAGGCCCAGCCTCAGGCCCTCTCTCTCTGTGTGTCCATAAGATAAAGGCCCAGCCTCAGGCCCTCTCTCTCTGTGTGTCCATAAGATAAAGGCCCAGCCTCAGGCCCTCTCTCTCTGTGTGTCCATAAGATAAAGGCCCAGCCTCAGGCCCTCTCTCTCTGTGTGTCCATAAGATAAAGGCCCAGCCTCAGGCCCTCTCTCTCTGTGTGTCCGTAAGATAAAGACCCAGCCTCAGGCCCTCTCTCTCTGTGTGTCCATAAGATAAAGGCCCAGCCTCAGGCCCTCTCTCTCTGTGTGTCCATAAGATAAAGGCCCAGCCTCAGGCCCTCTCTCTCTGTGTGTCCATAAGATAAAGGCCCAGCCTCAGGCCCTCTCTCTCTGTGTGTCCATAAGATAAAGGCCCAGCCTCAGGCCCTCTCTCTCTGTGTGTCCATAAGATAAAGGCCCAGCCTCAGGCCCTCTCTCTCTGTGTGTCCATGAGATAAAGGCCCAGTCTCAGGCCCTCTCTCTCTGTGTGTCCATAAGATAAAGGCCCAGCCTCAGGCCCTCTCTCTCTGTGTGTCCATAAGATAAAGGCCCAGCCTCAGGCCCTCTCTCTCTGTGTGTCCATAAGATAAAGGCCCAGCCTCAGGCCCTCTCTCTCTGTGTCCATAAGATAAAGGCCCAGCCTCAGGCCCTCTCTCTGTGTGTCCATAAGATAAAGGCCCAGCCTCAGGCCCTCTCTCTCTGTGTGTCCATAAGATAAAGGCCCAGCCTCAGGCCCTCTCTCTCTGTGTGTCCATAAGATAAAGGCCCAGCCTCAGGCCCTCTCTCTCTGTGTGTCCATAAGATAAAGGCCCAGCCTCAGGCCCTCTCTCTCTGTGTCCATAAGATAAAGGCCCAGCCTCAGGCCCTCTCTCTCTGTGTGTCCATAAGATAAAGGCCCAGCCTCAGGCCCTCTCTCTCTGTGTGTCCATAAGATAAAGGCCCAGCCTCAGGCCCTCTCTCTCTCTCCCTGGTCTCCAGGTTTCTGTTTGTGTTACTGGGGCCACATGGAAAAGGCAAGTCCTACAACGAGATTGGCCGAGCCATCGCCACCCTCATGGTGGACGACGTAAGTGTTCACGCCCACGGCTGTCCTTATTGGTCCGATGAAATAAACCTGCCTCACTCGTCCTCTTCAGCCGTCCTTATCTTCCTGTGGTCTCCCCAGCATGCCTGGAGAATCCAAATGATTCCAACACTAGGGAAGGGCAGCGCAGATTTAGCTCTTGCAGGAGAGCTGCAGCCCTCATTAGAGATGACTCATGTACGCTGATGTCCTGATGGGTAAAAATGGACGTTTATCTCAGCAGGACTGTATGATTCAGCACAGTCAAGTGAAAAATGTGGATTCTGTTTTCGGGCTGAGGGTGAGGACCAGGGTCCGAATGGAGAATAAATATTTCAAAATAATTAATGATCTCCTTAAATAACACTGCTTTTCAGAAACTGGGCACATCCAGGAAGCAAAATGTTATGGGGCCGGGGGGGGACACGATTCTCATAACTTAATCAAACTTTAGGCTGATTGTTGTTCTGTTTGTTTTGTCGTTTGGCTTTACCTGATGTTCAGTGTTCAGCTTCGTTAAAAATCAAAACTCCCTCTCCAGCTCTTCAGTGACGTGGCATATAAGGCACGGGATCGCGACGATCTCATCGCTGGCATCGATGAGTTCCTGGATGAGGTCATCGTGCTGCCACCGGGGGAGTGGGACCCCAAAATCCGCATCGAACCCCCCAAGAAAGTGCCCTCCGCAGACATGAGGTACAGTCTCAGCCAGCATTCCCAGAACGTTGGGGAATGTTTTGGTTGCTAGGTAACGATATGAAGAGAATGACATTTTACTTTTCCAGAAAAGTCCTTCAAAGTTTGAGGCATTTCTTATACAGACTTATCAACAACAATCTTTGATAATTAACATTAACAAATGAAGAAACATCATGAACGATCAAGAGTCAAAGACATGTAAAGAGTTTAACAAACTCAACCAACGGAATAGCAAAGCGGTTTAAGACAATGCTGAAATGCTGGATAAAAATAAAATGACTGATCATTCACAATTTTTGACATTTTTCAAATTGGAATATGGACTTCTGTCATAGTCATATTACTACAATATTAAGCGTTTTACTTGTACCTTATACATGTATTTCCTGTACCCCCAACACACACACACGCACACACAGGAAGTCAGTGTTCTCCCTAAACGAGTTGGGGCAGATGAACGGGACGGCGGGGGGCGGTGGGGGTGCGGCTGAGGATGAGGAGATGCCTGCCCCCCATGAGCTGGGCGAAGAGCTGGCCTTCACCGGCAGGTAAGCCTGTCTGTCAGGGACAGGGGGACTGAGAGACAGAACCTCACCAGTCTCATCAAAAAAAAAATAAACCTCTACGGCCATTTTTTTACATTTTCACCATCCATTTTATCAACCAAAACTGAACTACTGGTCCACCAGCCCCACCAATTGACTGTAATAGACCAAAGAAGAAGGATGAAGCTGTACATGTCTGACTCTTTAATTCACAGGCATTTCTGCATTCACAAAAATATACCATATCCTTGAACATTTTGTCTTGGCTAACTAGCACACACAAAATTAATCAATAATGATAATAATAATACATGTTTTCTGCTTGAGCATCTGCATTGCAGTACTGGGTGATGTCTGAGTGCTTATCTGGAATCAAATTTTCCAGCCAGCTCTCAGCTATACTTTAAATGTAAGTCAAATGAAACCAATCTAGGTTTTGGATCACTGGGTCTAAAGCATTGGTCCAGCTGGCTTCTGCTCCTGATTTTGAGTACATTTTTCTATTTGGCCCTTTGATGAGATATGTTTGGGAAACTGTGTTTCAGTTTTTTGTTGTTCTTTGTTCTTTGACCTAATGTTTGATAGTCCTGCTGGAAACACAAGCTTTTTTTCCCAAAATGCATTGTTAAATTATTAGGTCGCTACTAGTAGGACTATAGCAAACTAGCTCATCTCGTTGGCCAAATCTAGACTTGAGTTACCTTCATACATTTTACCTAATGTTTGGTAGTCCTGCTGGAAATGCAAGCTTTTTTCCCAGAATGCATTGTTGCACACAGGTTCTGCGGCGGCCTGTTCCTGGACATCAAGCGGAAGTTGCCATGGTTTCCCAGCGATTTCTATGAGGGTTTCCACATCCAGTCCATCTCCGCCGTGCTCTTCATCTACCTGGGCTGCATCACCAACGCCATCACCTTCGGTGGGCTGCTTGGAGACGCCACCGACAACTACCAGGTGAGCCTGTCTCTCCACAGCCTTAACGGCAGGGCTACTACAACGGTATCACCAGAGCATGTGCAAAACTAGTGCAGGATGGCATAAAACAAATAACTACAATCAGATTTACATACCCTCTCTCCCTCCCCCTCCCTCTCTTCCCCCGTCCCTCTCTCCTCTCCTCCTCTCCCTCCCTCCCTCCCTCCCTCTCTCAGGGTGTGATGGAGAGCTTCCTGGGCACGGCCTTGGCGGGCACGGTGTTCTGTCTGCTCGGAGGCCAGCCCCTCATCATCCTCAGCTCCACCGGACCCATCCTCATCTTCGAGAAGCTGCTTTTCGAGTTCAGCAAGTGAGCGTTCACACGGACAGACACACAGACAAAAAGACAAAGAGACAGAGAGAGGCTTTTCCCCCTCAGTTTTCTCTCAGCAACAAAAAATATTAAACGTTTTAGGAACATTCATGCCGATGAATGAGCAAATGAATGAGCAAATTTCTTATTTCATGAGACTGAAAAAAATGACGGCAGCAAGAGAAGTATGATTTCAACGGACTATACACTATATAGAGCTATATAGTAACCCATTTCAGATTCAGCTTATATTTCTTATCCCCAGTGTGTAACACTGTATTTCTTCCCCCACCTCACCTCCAGAAATAACTCTATCGACTACATGGAGCTGCGTCTGTGGATCGGCCTCCACTCCTGCCTCCAGTGCTTCATCCTGGTTGCCACGGACGCCAGTTACATCATCAAGTACATCACCCGCTTCACCGAGGAAGGGTTCTCCAGCCTCATCTCCTTCATCTTCATCTCCGACGCCATCAAGAAGATGGTGGGCTCCTTCAAGTACTACCCAATCAACAGGGACTTCAAGCCCGACTATGTCACCGCCTACAAGTGCGAGTGCCTGGCGCCCGACCCAGGTGAGCCTGCTCTCGTCATGTGGGCGGAGCTGGGCGGGGCTGTTGGGCGGAGCTGGACTGGGAGGGGGGGGCTGTTGGGTGGAGCTGGGCAGGGAGGGGTGGGGCTGGGATGGGGCAGAGATGGGTGAATGGGTGGGGCTAGAGGGCAGTGATGAGAGGGGTGTGGCCAGGTGAAGTAGATGACTGGTGTGTGGGGAGCAAATGGAGGCATGAATAAGAGGTTAGGATCAAGTGGGTGGGGCAAGAGAAAAGCAAAATAAAGAGGTATTTTAAGGGGTCTAAAAAAGGTACCAGATGCACTCCAAACCCGCTATAAAAAAGAGGACTGGAGAGTGTCTTTTGTTCTGATCTCTGAGTTGTCCAGCTTTCCTTATTTTGGTCTAGTCCCAGTAAAATTGTCCAGGTAAAGAGTCCTGTTGGACAGTATTTTAAGGGCTATTGGGTTGGGCTGGTTTTTGTCTCCACATTGAATGCTGTATCCAATTCACAGCCAATTAACTGTTTGTGATAAATTCACACTGCTTTAATTCATCAATTAACTGCAGAGTAACAATGAAACCCAGCACACCCTGTGGCACCTGGAGGACCAGGGTTAGGGAGCCCGGCTATAAGATCCTAGCTAGCGTACACTGTGAGGTCAATGTGTTTTCTATTGGAATTGATCTGTATCCTGTTTGTCTCTGCCACACACACGCACACACACACACACACACACACACATTCCTGGGCTGCTGGCTGATCTGAGTGAGTATCCAACCAGGTGTCCACCTCAGTATGTGCATGAGTTGGCTGCCTAGTTTTTTTTTTTTTTTAATTTCCTGTTTGCTGGCCACCTCGCTTGTTCACTTCCTGTCTGCTGCCATTCGTAGTGCATCGGGCCAAGCATGATGTCTGGCTCTTGGGCGAATGCATGGTTTCTCAACTGCAGCCACATCGCATGTGTATAGTGACTGCTGATGTCATCGCACCATGGCCCAATAGTGGAACTGTGAGCCCATTTAGCTCCTCCCACAGAGAATGGGGGTGGGCGGGTTTGGGTGTTGAATGACCAATGGGTGCTAGAGTCATTGTTTGTACTTGTTCAGGCATGGAATTAAAGTTTGATTTTTGTGTCATTTATTAATTTTTTTAATATTATTTATTTTTACATTTGAGCCTGGAAAGCAGGGGCTCGTTTCACAAAAGCGATATTGAACCATTATTCACCCATGGATAGCGAATAATTTATTTCATGAAATGAGTATTCTGAAATTTCCTCAAATAAATTTGAAACACTTAATTAATTCACAATCCCTCCAGGGTTATCTCAAACCTACTTTCCCAGCAAGTTGCTTATACAGAGAAGAAAAGCAATTTAATGGCTTGTAATTGTTCACCTGTAATCTTTTTCTCTTCCTTTCATGAGTGTCAGCAAGGGTTCAGTGCATTATTACACAGAAATAAAAGTTAAAAGCATATCCTTAAGCAAGTGCTATGCTTCTCTTCTGTGTTCGATATTTAGGGCTGTCTTCATCTAGCGGGACCTGTTCTCTGTAAA
>CM040741.1:66255046-66332546 GCA_022829145.1 Albula goreensis
ACCTCTTCACTCTGGTGCAGATCGTGTGTCTGGCTGTGCTCTGGATCCTCAAGTCCACCGTTGCTGCCATCATCTTCCCCGTCATGGTACCACAGCCTCCGTCACCCTCTTCTTGTCCCTATAAACCGACCTTGTTAGCTTTACCGACTTTGCCTCTCTGCAATCTGATTGGTACGGGCAGATATCTAGTGGTGGATTTGGTTGGCTTAGGTGGTGTAGCATTTTCATACACCTGCCCTATTGGTAGTAGTAGCAACCAACCATTGGTTTAGCATTAGCTAAGCATTAGCGGTACTTTCTACTGCCACATGCTATACTTAATTGTAGTGTAATTGTTTATGGAGCTGTGCTTCTAGCACAGGGGTTGCAGGATTGATTCTCAGGTAGGGCTACTGAGTATTCGCCTAAATTGCTTGTCCACTTGTACAAATGCATAGTGTCAAAAACTGTAAAATTGGTCTTGTTATGAGTGTTTGCTAAATGCCTACAATGTAAGTGTCGTGGTTAAATCCATTATTTATCTAAAAGGCTGCATGCCTCCCCCTTGCCCCCTCTGTCTTAGATTCTGGGGTTGATGGTCGTGCGGAAGATGCTGGATCTGGTGTTCTCCCAGCATGACCTGGCCTGGCTGGACGACATCCTGCCCGAGAAGGAGAAGAAAAAGAAGGAGGACGAGAAGAAGAAGAAAGACAAGAAGAAGCCTAAAGGAGCAGAGGATGACAGCGAAGAGGAGGTGAGACAGACACACACACGCATGCCTGCATGTTCACACACACACACACACACACACAGTAAGATCATCAGTGTTAACTCACCTGTAATAGAGTGTGTATGAGTCTGAAATGGATGAACTCAGAGTTGATTTAACACTGAACATTGTTACAGAATTAGAATGTTTTTGGGAGGGGTGTCCTGGCTCTCTGGTCCTATCATGTGATGAAGTGAAGAGACTAAGCATCCCCACTGCTGTTCCATCTGTAACTTATGCTCCTTGTGCCTTTGACAGAGGATTAATACGTTTTTCCTTTCTGTCCCACAGTGTTGCTGAAAAGGCACTGTTCAACAGTAACATTCATTTGCTTGTCACAATCCATCCTTCCAACCCCCCATTTATGTTTAAGTGGTACATTCCATATTATAAGTTCCCTTGCGTGATTGGTTGCTTGCAGTGCTGCTATTTCATTCAAGCTGCTGCAATTTGGGCTGCTTTGTTTACCTGCCTGTTTGTTTGTGGTCAGAAGCTGATTGGCCCAGCATGTTCATTCATTTGGTTTGTTCATCAGCACTGGTGTGTGTTAGTGAGAGAGAGAGGAGAGGAAGAAAGTGATAGAGAAAGAGAGCGGAAGACAGAAAATGAGTTAAATGACAGGAGGAATGGAGGAGAAAAAGGAGAAGGATGGAAAGCATGACTAAGAGAGAGAGTGGGAAAGAGAGATGTGAAAAATACAGAAAAAAGACAAAGCAAGAGGAAACAAAGGCAACTAAGGTATAGATAGCTGAGTGTGAATGTTAGTCGATTTGGAATGTTCCCCCTCCCCTCCCATCTTCTCCTGCATGCTGATTGGTTGCTGGCACTGTCTGTCTCTCTCACCCAGCCAAAGAGCCCCGCCCCTCCCCCTGTGAAGATTCCCATGGAAACCATAGCCCCACCCATGGACCCTGCTCCCATCCCTGGCCCCCCTCCTGTCGAACCCTTAGCTTCTGATCGTGAGTAACGTCTGCTGTGCAACCTCTCCCCTTTCTGGAAGCAAAGTGGAGTCCTGACTGCACTGGCAAACGAATCAAAGGCCTTCTCACAACACACTGTGAGGCGCGGAACCGTCATATAACAAAGAACCAGCACCTGCAGTCTGTTTGCATCTAACACAAAGGGCTATATTCAACCAAACACATTTAGTCTCTGTAAGCGCATATATAATTCAATCAAATTAGGCTTTACATTGCAAGATGTTATTTTATTAGATTATATTATTTGAGATTTTTTAAATATCCTTTGGAATGTGCTCTATACATTTTGAAACAGAGTTACATGTACCCTTAGAGACTAAAATCCATTTTGATTGAATTGTATATGCTCTAATATGACTAATTGTGTTTGATTGAATGTAGCCCAAAGAGTCAAAAAAATTCTATTCGGTCAGTCTTCCAGCTGAGCAGAATTAAGTCAGTCAGTCTGATCTGGTATTTCGGTGACGGGAGCAGAAGACTCATCAGATGCAGTGTGAAAGAGCCTGTATGTCGTTTTGCCATCTGCGTTTCAGAAGAGGGTCCGAGGGTTGCCCTGTGATAAAGACCCTCAGTAAATGAGAGGGAGCCAGGGACATGTGTGGGATTCTTTGGTTTTAACTGTGGGGAATTATGGATTTTGTTCATGGGGAAAAAAGCTTGTTGATGCATATTTGTGCTTGAACACCAGCTGACTTTGAAAACACTGAAGTTTTTTCTTTCTCTGTCTTTCTCTCCATCCTCTGCTTGCTACTCTCCTCTCTTGGTCCTTTTTATCCCATCCTTTCTTCTGTGTCTCTCCCAACGTCCCTGCTTGCGTTATTTTCACATCTGCTCAATCCCTATTCCATATTTCGCCTCCCTGTTCCCAACTACTCCTCCTCCTCCTCTTCGTCTCTGTTTCTTTTCTTCATTTTCTGCCTCTTCTGTGTTCCCCACATTTCTCCACATTCCTTGGTTCCTCCCTTTATTTTGTGGGTAAACGTGTCTATACATTTGCTTGTGTGTGTTTGCTTGTGCGTGTCCCTGTGTGCGTGCATGTGTGTGTGTATTGATGCATGCCTCTGTATGTGTGTGTGTGCATGTTTGTGTGTGTGTGTGTGTCTGTGTGTGTGTGTACATGTGTATGTATGCATCCATGCCTCTGTGTGTGTGCGTGTTTGTGCATCCATGCTTCTATGTCTGTACGTGTGTGTGTGCATGTGTATGTATACACCCATGCTTCTGTGTGTGTGTGTGTGTGTGTGTGTGTGTGTACATGTGTATGTATGCATCCATGCCTCTGTGTGTGTGCGTGTTTGTGCATCCATGCTTCTATGTCTGTACGTGTGTGTGTGTGTGCATGTGTATGTATACACCCATGCTTCTGTGTGTGTGTGTGTGTGTGTGTGTGTGTGTCTGTGTACATATGCGTATGTCTGTGTGTGTGTGTGTGTGTGTGTGTGTGTATGCGTGCGTGCGTACGTGTGTGTGTGCATGCGTACGTGTGTGTGTGTGTGTGTGCATGCGTGCGTGCGTACGTGTGTGTGTGCGTGCGTACGTGTGTGTGTGTGTGTGTGTGTGTGTGTATACGTGCATATGTGTGTGCGTACAGGAGAAATTCCACCCTTACTCTAACTGCTCTGCTGATGACTCAGATCTGGACCGCAGGTACTGTGTGCTCAAACTGCACGTGCCCTACAGCGACCTGATCCAGCCCCCCGAGACCCACACTGACTGGGGCGCTCACTGCCAGCTCGACGACACCTACTCCTACTGACAGCCTCCATCTCACACACACACATGCATGCACATACACAACCATGAACACCCACACACACATGATAACACACACACACGCACATACACGACCATGAACATACACACATATGATAACACACACACTCACATGCACATACACAACCATGAACACCCACACACACTCACGCACAGACATATGATAACACACACACACACACACGAATACAAATAATACACAGATGCCTGCATACATTTATAGATAACATGCAAACACATGCATGTACACATATGCATAATGGACACATATATACATAGATATGCACACACAGCCATAACCATGTACAGAAAACACACACACACACACACACCAGCATTCATGAAGTAACCATGCACATACATATGCATTCACATGTAAACATGTGAACATATACAATAAACTCACACACATATACAAATCACTTGCACATACCGTTGTTTCAAACAGACGGAATATAAAAATACAGAATGGAGGATTAAGAAGCTGAAACTCTCAGGAGTCAAACTGCATCCTTCACCAATTTTTATCATATTATGAGAATATTGCTGCACAGCTGAAGTAGTGTAACTGACTTTAATTTAGCATTTAATTTTATTTAATTAACATTCACTCATTAAAATATGATCCAATAGCTTTTTAACAGTGGAGCTCATCCCTAACAAATGGCACCGGTTAAATTGTTCTATAACATGCAAACCACATTTTCAACATTTTAAATACAAGAGGTAATTTATTTATGCAACTGCAGCAAGGGGAATGTGCGTCTGGCCTTTTAACCACAAATTCAGAAAATTGATCTTTATTACTTAGCTAATGGGTGAGTCTTCCTCTGGCATTCTGCCCTGTGTAGATCTGGTGGTAACGCAATGTCGGTTATCTGGACACAGTGATAACATGTTTCTGAGGAGTTTGAACATGCAGTGGATATGGTGTTATCTGACTTTGCAGATAACCGTAGGTGTGCGGCGATGGACTGTGTGCTTATTTGTGCAGCACACACATGCAAACAGACCACTGCAAGCACATGTTCAGGGACATTCATAATTTTGAGTAACTGTGGGAAAAGAGAGACCAGACACAAATGCGATAGGCTACAAGAGAAGAGAAGTTTAATATAATGAGGCAATGTGCTGTAGCCTCATTGGATAGTGATCTAATTGTAATAATCAGATTTTAAACAGGCCAGTGGTTAAGTCCAGATCTAAACAGGGTGACAGAAAAGCGAGGACTCCTGAGGGTGACAGAATTCTCCTTGTTACTGTTGCCATGTTACTGTTGCCATGCACCTGAAAGCAATGCAGAAATTCTTTTTAGCTCCAGGTTTGCTCATGTTCAGTCATTTCTTATTATTCTGTGAAAATTTCAAAATGTGTTAATAACAACGTAATATATAAACATAAATAGACTATATGTATAATGACATCACTACATCTGTGGCTGTTTTATACCATTTAGTAAACTGTAAAAGCAAAAGTGAAGTTGAAGTATCTTAGCTTAGAATTCACGTTTTCTCTCTCTTGTTGGCTGTTTGTTGTGATGTTATTGATTTAAATATTGGCTGCTGGTTTATAGAAAATCTGGACAGGGCACTTTTTGTTGCTTGTTTTTCTCTCTTAGCTTTTTAATGCACACACATTTACACAAATTCAAAGACTGGTTTTCCTGAGATGCTCATTTTGGTCATTTACTTGGAGCATTTTTCAAATTTAAGACAATAATTGCCCATATTTATGGTCCTAATCCATATTCAACTATAAGAATCAGTTTTTGTCTCTGGCCAGTCAAATTTTATTTTTGTATATATAATTATACTGTTCAGCAAAAAAAAGTGAAGCTAGACACTGTAGCGGCAGAGAGGAGGGTACATCAGTCTAACCTCTGTGGTACTTTGCTATATATAGACCTGAGTTGCATGCTGTATAAGTGCATTTTCCACATTAATGATAGACTCTTGTAATTGTATACTTACATGGAAAATGCACTTGAGTTGCATAGCTCAGGTCTGGAAACATCCCTAAATCATTACTAAATTGCTGTGTGCATGTCACACACTGAAATGAACAAAGAAGAGAAAGAACCATGAATGAGAAATCATTCACTCTTGTATGTGATGTTCAAAGAAGGGCAAAGCCCTGAAGATGCCATATTGAATGTCTCTTTCCTCTCTGAGGTGAAGTTCAGTGTTGACGCGCTTCATCCCAACTCAGCTATTACGTGAACAACATAAAAAAGCAGCCATCTGCAGATCGACTTTATGGTTATTTTGACCTATTTTGGTTGTTTCTTTTTTTTAAAAATAACATTGGAAAAGTTTGGGCCCAGCCAGTCGAGCCAAGGTGCACGGTGCTACCTAATTTTTTTAATTACATAAAGTAATAGATCATACTTTTGCAGCCTAAGCACTTTTCCCTTCTTCTCCACCCCCATAATTGCATGCAAGACATGCACCCATACCACCGCCCCCCTCCCCTCCCCCAAACATACACAAACTATTGTTTCAGCATGAGACACGGGTCCCCAGCCTGTTTGCCTGTAGACTGTGTGCTTTGTTCTCTCTGCATCGTAGCCGGTGGTATAAAGTGCTGCTCGGTTAGTGGCTGCTAAAATCCTCTCTGCATTGTTTTCCAGGGGGCATGGCTTACACCAACAGAAAACAAAATGTGCTGTAGGCTCACTGGAGTGCAGTCATTTTGGACAGGTGTAACTGGGCAGTGTAATTCTGTATTCAGACTCTGAGCATAGTGGAGTGCAGGAGCTGAACTGTCGGAGTGGATTTTTGGATATGAGCTGTGACCGTACATCAGCCTCTTTACTCTTCTCCACTGCTGCCACTCGTCTTTCTCTTCCCTCCTTTCCATACCTCTTTCCCAGTGCATTTCTCCTGATGCCTGCTCCTCCTCTATCCCAGTGTGCTCCTCCTCATCCCTGCTCCTCCTCTATCCCAGTGTGTTCCTCCTCATCCCTGCTCCTCCTCTATCCCAGTGTGCTCCCCCTCATGCCTGCTCCTCCTCTATCCCAGTGTGCTCCTCCTGATGCCTGCTCCTCCTCTATCCCAGTGTGCTCCTCCTCATGCCTGCTCCTCCCTTTCCCAGTGTGCTCCTCTTCATGCCTGCTCCTCCTCTATCCATCACCTCCATCATCCCACTCTGACTTTGTGGCTAAACTGAAAAACTTTAACCTCCCCCCATGTCCTCCCTCCCTCCCATCCTTTACCCGGGCTATAGAGCTGTAGGACTGGCAGAAACATTTCCCTAGTCGATTAATACTCTCTAAAAATCAGCGAAATGACAAAGGAAGGAGAGAGGACGTCAGAGGGTACATTTGGGGCCTCCTGTTTCTTTCGGTCCCTTTTTCTTTCTACTTCCTCCCCCCCCTCCTCCTCCCTCTATCTCAGTGGCTGCTGCGTGCGTGTGTGTGTGTGCGTGTGTGTGTGTTGTAACCGGAGCTTGGTGTTCCCCAGCATCACTCTGCACCTGAAGATCTCCTGTCCCTCGTCCCCCGCGGGGCCCCTGACCCGTGGAGCGGCCGGCCCTGTGCCTCAGGTCAAGATTGAGATGGAGTCTGACTGCGAGGAAACTGACATTTATCACCCCCGCCCGCGGGACGTGAGCAGCGAAACCACACTATAGGGGACATGCTGTAGGCTCTGCCACTTAGGGCAAGAATAAACTGAGGCCCACTGTGCACATTAAACATACTGAAAGGACACTGCACACAAACACACACACACACACACACACACACACACGCACGCACACACATATGCATGCACACAAACAAACATTGACATTTATTTGTGAAACACAGAGCAATTGACTCCCTCTAACTAAAACATGCACACACCTGCACATTCATACATAAACAATCCCACATGAACCAAACACCTAAAGACATATTCCTACTGTTTCAGACACAGAGGTGTGTATAGCTGGCAGACTGCACTCAAATACTCCCATACATGCACACAACTGCACTGTCTCTCTCCATCTCTCTCACACGCACAAACACACACACACACACACACAATTACAATTACATTTGCTCCCACTTTTGGGAACACAAAACGCTACAGTAAGACAGCATCACAGACTCTTAGACTGAGACACTGTCAAAATAAGGACGTTTTTTTAGCTTTCTCTCGTGCACTCCCAAGCCTCCTCAGCACTGGATATGGTACGCTCTAAAAACCAGTGGGACCCATTTCATCACTTTAACACAATATTTCCTTTCGACACTCCTGCACAGAAACTTTCATTGTATAAATCAAATGCTCTAGAGGCCATAGAGAGGAAGGGTTTCTTTGTCCAAATATTTATGTGTCCTTATATATCTATGTTCTTATTATATGAAAACATATATAATATTATTTTGCACTTTGATAAGGCAGTTTGTGAGTGAGACAAATTAATCTTGATGTAAAGCATGTTTGTGGTTGGCAGAAACACTCAGGAATTCAAAGACGGATTTATTGTTTAAGAATTTATTCTTTTTCCCAAGATTTTTGTAAGATGTAAGATGCCTCCTCATTCCCCATGCAGAGAGAATGCTTGTGTTTTTTCTTCAGCCGCATGTCAGTGCTTTCTCCTCTGCCATTTCCCCGTTTCCCCATACTGCTTCCATTGCAATATACAATCCAAACTGAACAAATCCCAAAAGAAGAAGAAAAAAGAAACAACCATGAAAGTTTAGGAGATGATTTCAAACCAATCCCTATAATCCTACTGTTTTTAACTATAATAATTGTTTATGAAATTAAAAAAGAATGTCTGCATTGTTGTATACTAACAGTTTTCATTATATATTTATGTCACAATGATAGTGTGTCTCTGTGTGTGACTGTGTGCGTGTGCACGTGTGGATTATTGATCTTCATGTATATTTGATGTGGGCTGTAAAGATGTACCAAACTACATTTTAGAAATAAACTTATGTTTGAAAAGAAAAAAAGGGAGTACGTGAAATTATTTGTCACATGGGTTTTATTTTTAAGAAAAAGAAAATAACCTCACTGAACGTTCCTAAGGCTATGTATATAGCTAACACACTCAATAGCTGTCAAGATATGTTTTGTTCTGTTTTTGTCAGCACTCCACTCTCATGACATTTCTTGTATTCCTTCTCAATTACACTCGAGGTAATAGTCAGATATTGACAGAAAATCAACTTACACTTCAGTCCTCAGCTTCAGGTTGGGACAATTATGGTCTGCACGTCACTATTTTCTGACTAAAAAACACGGGAATATGCACAATCATGCTTTGCCTCTGTCAACAAATCATGTGGCATATACTGCAGTGTACCTTAGTCAAATATAAGAAATAAATAACATTCTGTATCCTTATGTGCTAAGCTTTCTCTAATCGTGCATTGAAACGGACGTCACTCGCAATTTATGTTCCTGGACAGTCGTGTACGCATGCGCACCGTTCTGAAAGTAATGTCCTATGTACGGACAATATTTGGCATCCCTTTACTCTGCGAATGCCTAATAACTTGTGGAAATTAATTTACCCTCCTGGTTACATCACTAAGTACTTCAAATGTTTTTGCAATGTAAAGTCGCGTTGGATTAAAACTGGTTCGCAGTCTCTGAAATTCTTACAGAAGGTAAGACAGTTATCAAGGCCTGTGTCCTCTCAGTTAGCTCACTGGTTTGTGTGTGAAGTTGTGGTCGATTTGTTATCATTTGTGAGTTCTTAACGAAGAAGCCAAAATTGTTCCAGCCTATGAAATCAACGCATCGTTTGTGGGTACTGATGCGCCAAAGTTATCCTACCGCAGTCGTTTCATTGGCGTTTTATAGCTAGATACCTAGCTAATGTAGCTAGCTAATTATGTGAAGTCGACAAGTCAGGCATACAGACAGATAGCTAATTATCACTGGCTAACGTTAACCATCATTTC
Source organism: Albula goreensis (assembly GCA_022829145.1). Lineage (NCBI taxonomy): Eukaryota > Metazoa > Chordata > Actinopteri > Albuliformes > Albulidae > Albula > Albula goreensis. The sequence continues at coordinate 66,264,453 of CM040741.1, forward strand.
CTCAAATTATACTTGTCGTGTACCAATAACATTACAGCCATAGCTAACTATAACTTTTCAATCGGCTCCGACTTTGATGTAACCGTACAGTAAAGTTTGTGAAGAACTTTCGTGAATAATTTTATGAATGGTTAAGTCTAGCAGCAGATAGGCACAGTGCCACACCCCCGGATGCTAGCAAACTGTGTTTTTATCCAACCCCAAACGTGTCCGAAAGGAAACGACGTTTCACACTTGGGTCCACGATGAATCCAGCCAGTCAGCTAGCATAGCTAAATGTGTGATGCGTGTTTTGCGTGTGGACAGGTTGGAATATGTCAAGTGGTGAAGAGGCGTTGACGTTGACAAGGAAGAAGCAGTCGGATTACGATGCCAACACTGTGGAGTCTCTGGATCGGTACAAGCATGTTTACCGGTACATAACCAAAGGGGTGTACTCGAAACATCTCCCTGAGCAGAAAAAGCGGGGCATCCGGAGAAGTGCAAACAATTTCTCTGTTGAAGGTAAAACTAGATCTCTCTTAGGCTCATGAATTCATTACAGTCAGGTTATAATTTAAATATTCCATTCAATGCTAGAGTTCGCCTAAGCACCCACCAGTTTCTGTGAAAGTATGTTTTTTGCTTGTTTTCAGAACAGTTATTTCTCAGTCTTAAGTGAATATCCATACTCGTTTTGGTTAGAGTTAGCCTCATAACCGTTATGTTATCAAACACCTACGGACTTCTTAAAATTTTACCTTAAACTTAAGGATTGGAGTACGAATACAGATAAAGCATAAGTTTACCAGTTTGTGTCATCTATCTTATTGGAGAATGCTCCGTGAATGTATGAGGCCATTGTGTTTATAGAGGGGCGCCTATATTATGTGGGGCCAAAGAAGGAGGAGAAGAGAGAAGTTGTGATTGACACGGAGAGAAAGCGCAAGGTGTTCATGGACTGTCACTTCAGTGACATTGGTCACCATCTGGGGCAGAAGAAAACCGTCAACAGGATCCAGAGCAAATACTACTGGCTGGGCATCGTGAAGGATGTGGTGGACTGGGTATGTCATAGACAACGCCGTCAGCTGCCACTATCAGGTCATTTCACAGGAAAGTGTCCGATTCCGCTTTGCTATACGGTGGCCATGTAGTGTACAGTGTAATTAGGGAAAGTGGTAAAGGTCATGTGACCTTTTTTCCAGAAGTTGCACTTTTAGGTCCCTGGTGGAACAGTTACCTTGTACCCTTTAACAAGATGCTTGCAAATGACGGATATAACCGAATATCTTCCTTAAACCTCCAACTGTTTAAGTGGATTTTTTTTTACAACATTGTATTAGATATTAAAAATAAAAACAAAAAAATTAACCTGTTAGTCAGCCCCGATATTGGTATGCTCTGTGAATGAAGTATGTGCTAAACAAGTGGCCTAACATCAGGTATATCCTTTGTATACATTTTTCTGTATGCTTCTTTTTACTTTTTTTTATAAGGTTTATCATTGTTCAAATAAAAGCGCATTGCTGGCTGTGTTTGACAGGAGGCATGTCACACTGTTAGCAAAAACTTAACAGTATTTTGGTTTGTTCCTAGATCAAGCTGTGTGAAACCTGCCAGCATGCTGAGAGAAACAAAAACATGAGCAGGACGGTCCGGCCTATCAAGGCGGAGGCGCCATGGGAAATTCTGAGCGTTGACATTTTGGGTAACCTTGGAAACGGACAGCAGTGTTTCTGAAAGTGCAGCGGTAGTTTAACCCACGCTCTGTGACAGCAACAGGAACCCTTATGGGCAGATTTGGCTTTTGCCCTGTCACAGTTCCTCACTGTGGCTTTTCGTTTTGTCTTCTAAAATATTTAATTCAGTGAAAATGGCCACACTAATGCTTAATAAAAATATATATGTTTAAAAAAGCAGCCATGCAAGAAGACAAAAATATACACATCCTCTTTACTTTTGATTACATGACTGGTCTTCTTTATTGATTGCATTCACACTGCATCACTGAGGGCATTTTTGTCTGCTGTCCTTTTACGGCATGCACTTTGCCCATTATCTGTAGGCTATGTTTTTCAGCTCACATGTAATAAATTACATATATTCAGTGTGTTCGCAATGTAAGTTCAACCTTCAATTTGCTGCATTGTGAGGCAAGGTCTGTGTTTTAGTATGAAACTCTGATTGTCTTTCTTTCTGGACATCTTGTGTGTGGTGAAATCGTGACCAGGTCCTTTCCCAGAGACAGGGCGAGGCCACGCCTACGTGGTCTTACTCACAGATTATCTGAGTAAGTGGGTGGAGGCCTTTCCCATACTGAAGAGAGATGCGCTCTCTGCAGCAAGATGCATTTCTTCAGCTATTTACAGGTAATCGGCCCTCTAACTAACTCATGTCAAAAGTATTTCACTTAAGAGTTCATATGAGATGAGGTTGATGTGGGTGAGGCAGTAGAAAAAAGTACTCAGTGTTGAGATTTGTCATGTGTTATTTTTTTAATGGTGTGTAATGCATTAAGTCAAATAACCTGAATTGTAAAGACAACCCAATTTGATTGTGGTTTTTTTTTTATTTGCTCACCAGATTTGGGTCTTTAAAAACCATTTTCTGTTCCCAAAGCTTTGACTTTTGTAACGAGGTAAGAAATGTGCATCATCATTAATTCTGACACTGTACTATAGTAATGGGAGAAAGAGATGTGGTGAAATCACAAATGAGCAGAGTCACCACATTGGTAGTCACATACAGACTTCATCCAGTCATTGTGTTTTTCTGTGGCGATTCCAATCATTCAATTGATTAGAACATCAGTGATTGACAGGTCATCTTAGCTGCATATTTTTAATTGATTCATGAAACCTTATTCTCGCTTCACAATGGTGTATTCAACCCCAGGTGAAATCTTCCTTTTGACATTTTAACCCTCCAGGTAACACAGCACCTGTGCGACAGGTGGAACATCATGCAGACGGTGTCACCTGTAGACCCTGCCCAGCCCGGCGGGCTCACTGACCGCAGCGGCGGCCTGCTCAAGGACGCTATTCGCCGGATGGTGGCCGAGAAGCAGGCCGAGTGGGACGACTACCTGGAGCCCGTCCTCTTCCTGTTCCGCACCTCCGTCAGCCCCACCACCAAGTTCACCCCCTATTACCTGATGTTCAGCAGAGAGGCGGCCCCTCCCAGCCAGGTGAGACATTAGTGCAGCAGTCAGTGCCGGTCACACAGGGATGTGTAGTGTTCCAGGTACATGCATTTGAACCACCGATCTAGGAAAAGTGGTATAAGCGTGTTGCGGTATTCAGCTGTGTGATAGCCATGCAACATTGTTGAATGTTGCTGCTTTGATTCAAGTCAAGGCAGCAAGTTTCACAATGTAGTAGGAAACTCAGGAAACATTATTGATCGCTTTAGAATGCAACCAGAGCAGTCAGGTAATTTACTTTCACATTCTGAGATATGATATGGGCATGAACTGAACCCGAATCTGTAGCTCTGTAACATATTAACCTAGTCACACATCAACATCACATAGTTATGACCCATTTGTCATTATGATGCACAATCTGGTTTAAAATCGTGTGCGAAGTTGCTACTCCCGAACTGTGTTCACCTAATTAAAGCTCTCAGGCCTCTCCTCCTCCTCCTCCTAGATGGACGTTGATCTGCTGAAGTACCGCCCAGGACAGGAAGTGTTCCTGGCCAGAGACGAGTGTGCCGGCGGCATCATGGCCGCCATGCGGGAGCAGCAGAACGCAGTCAGGCAGCTGGTGGGTCTGCGCTCAATTTCCTCATAATAAATACTGCAACCTGCAAAACTTCTGTAAAAACCCTGCAGATTATGGGCTGATTTTATTTTCAGCAATACTTTTAGGACAGAATCATATCACTGGGACATGAATATCTCAACTTTCATTTGAGCGCTGAGTTTTTGTATTGCATTGTGGAGTGATGGAGTGGGTGGTGTTTGTTCCTAATGGACATTAACCAGCGCTAACCACTGATGCTTTTTCTGTTGTAACCAAAAGCCTTTATTGTGTGTTCACAGGTTATAGCCAACATTAGCAAAGCTTACAAGCAGGGGAAGAAGAACATCAAGCGAAAGGGGCGGAGCATGTTTGAGGCGACGGACTCATTGACGGACATGAGAGGGTCACCTCCAGTGAAGACGGCGAAGGAGAGCCAGTACCTGACATTCCCGGTTGAGCCCATGCTCACAGTAGTGCAGAGCAGCGCCACCAATAGGAAAGACGAGCTGGAGTACCCTGTGCTCGTGTCCAGCATACAGTGACGGAGGCTAGCATGGGAGTCACAGGCCCAGCAGACTGCGCTGTTCCTCACAGTCATGAGTCTGGACGCTCCAAGAGACAGTCACAACGTCTGGATGCTCTGGAGTCTGGACGTTCCAACAGAGTGCATGGATAGGTTTGTTAGTTTTTCTGGCCTCATGTTCCTGCAGTCTGATTGGTTATAGCAGATATCTGACAGTGGATCTGGGTAGTTTATCATTTCACACACCCACCTCCCAGTGATTCTGCATATAGGAACTCACAGTTTGTAAGACACTTTCCTGGTGGATGGTACCACACCTGGGTGAGGAACTATAGTTTATATATAAGTTTATATATATATATGTGCCTGTATCTTTTCCAAATGGCTGGTCGTATGTAAACCTCATCTATGTTTTCACCATTCATTTTATCTAGGAGAAATGGCTTGCCAGCCTGGACAGGAAGTGATGGCTTATGAGTCATGACTTCATTTCCTGTCATCAGGGCAAGCCTCAATCAAAACAGAAGAGAACGTGACATAACCGGAAGTTTTTCTGTTGGTTTTCCAGCAGGTTTTCAATCATTCACTACCAACAAGTATTGAACCCCGTCAAGGTTACAGCAAAAAAAAAATAAGCCATTGGAGGATGTGACTCACAGAATACAGATGTCCTTTATTCCTGAAGGGTACAATTGGACATCTCAAGTGTTTATGTCTCTGGGTGCTGAACAAACGCATAAATACTACCTTATTGGTGCCATTCAAAAAAACAGTAACTTTTAAGCAACACATTCAGCTGTACTTAACTAAATGGTATTAGCCTTGATGGTGCAATGAGTAGGCGGAGATTGATGGTGTTTGGTAGTGCATTGGATAGCATTGTGCACTGTTGGGAACTGTGCTGATGAAGTTACCAGTTCATCCATATCAGGGGTGAAAATAAGGCGGGCTGCACTTCCCCCTTTGATCACCCTTGTAGGGTGTTACTGCTGCTTAACGTTGAGGTGTTTTCAGTGCTTAGCGCTTAGCGCAACATTTTCTGCATACTGCCATGTGTGACTGGGTATTTTTTTAAGAATTTGTTATGTCCTTAGGACAGTGTTGGCAGCTTCAGGTGAATGTGGATCTTTGGCCAGGAAACATACAGATGGATCCAAGGATAATAGCATGGGAATAAATGAGTCATAATGTCACCTTACTGGAAGAAAACAGAGAGAAGCCTCAGCCAATCACAGAGTACATTAGCACTTCCTGGTCAGTACCCCAGGAGGTATTCCAGTCACCATCGCTGTTGTTCTATTGGTTGTTAATCTTGTACTCAGTGATTGGTAGAGTTCCTGTCTGTTCTCCTGTTCTTAAGGTGATGATGCAACCATTTTCCGTATTTTAGTATCTCTGAGACCGTATTGTCCCAGGTGACAGGAAGACAGTGAATTGGAACAAACCGTTGAAGGAGGCTATGACTATATTGTTGCACTAGAATTACTTCCATTTAAACTAATTAAATATGGGAACATAGTTCATATATTTCACATTGTATAGGCAAAACTCTAGACAGAATCTGTAAACCGATTGTATTCCATACTTATTTAATATTGTTACCATTTGGGTCTCTGTTGAGAACAAGTGCCTTAGTATTTAAGATAGGTATAGCTAATACTTGCTTTTGAATTGTTCATAAATTAATTTTGGGAACTCTTTTGTTTGAATACTTGTGAATAATGTGTCAGTATTATGTCCACTGGGGGTGATTTTGTGTTTTAAAAAGCATTGCTCTTTCAGATGTTGTGCCTGGCTTTTTCAGTTTTTCAAGATGTGCATGTTTAACAGACCAAAAGTGTTAAAGACAGTGTTTATGTTATGTTTAAAATAAAATGTTTTTATCTTTTTTTATTGGCTTGATAGCCAGGGACAACACAGTTTGCAATGTATTGTGTGTCATCGTCTGAGCCTTTTTGCTTGAAATTTTGTACTAACATACAGAATACCTGAAACTGTATTTCTCGTATATGGAGGCATAGTACATAAATATTCAAATTATTTTTCTTCTTTTCCTCAATTGAATTGAACTGTTATTAGCCCCACCAACCACAAACCTTCCCTACAGACCCAGGACCCAGAAGTGGCCAGACATATCCGACTGCTGTATTTTCCCAGCGGCTAAATCATGCATTGCCGTTTTTAACCACAGGGTGGCAGTGGTGCCCATGTTGTGTTTACGAGTCACTCAGGTAAAAGGAGCACTTGGATTTTGTGAATTCAGGTCAGAGGAGCATCTGTTGCCTATGGAGACACTCTCTCTGGAGTGTACATGCTGGGCTGACACAGAGGCTTCAGCTGAAACCCTGGGGGAAGGTTTTCGACCCTAACTGAAGGCATTCGAATTTCAATTCTAACTACATAAGTGGCCCGGTTGCCAGGAGACAAAGACTGCAGTCCATCTTGTGTTTGGGCAATTGTTTTGTCTTAAAGCTGCAAACTGAAATATTTAGTGCTTCCCAATTGCTAATTTAAACTTCTCAAGTATGTGTCTGTCTACAAGTATAATGGAAAATTTGGGGTAGATACTCTTAGATTGACTCTCACCATATCAAACCTAAAAATTCATGATAACCATATATCCCGATTTTGGATATGCGCAACAAATATTTTTTGCAATAGTCTTGTGTAAACTTTGCATATTTTTGGATATCAAACATTTTTTTTGGAAGATAAACTTGCTGTGCTGGTCCTGCTCATTTGTAGGTTTGTGCAAGCCCCAGTCAGCTTTTAATTCACCAAGCTATCCAATCAAAAGCCCAGAGCTCAACGATTATACAATAATGTGTTGATATCACTGTTCTTAGGTCATTGGTGAATGTGTTCTTTTGTGGTCATGTGATGCACCATGTTTAGCGATCCTCTCCTTCAGATAACACTCCCAAATAAAGTTTGGGATTGTAACTTTAAAACTCGACAGGGCCTTAAAATACATCACTTTTTGAAAGGTGCAATTCAGGCTAGCACTGCTTGTTTTTGTTTATTTGTATTTATTATTTTTGCATGGATAATTCATTGGACACTGGGGCAATCAGTATTTTAAGAATAAAACTTATTTTACCATATGGAATTTGGTCTACAAAATGTGTGTATCTACAGTTTGTGTATTTGTGTGTGAGAATGAGAGAGAGAAACATGTATACACGCACAGTTATTTTATAAAATTCTCAGATATGCTGTATTCCTGTACACTTCCACCAGGGTCTATCATGTTTTATAGCTGTCATGGTTGTTTTGCCTTAAATGTAGGTTATACAAACTATTGGCCAGTCCTGTTGCCTGTCAAATGCAAATCAACATGGAGTAGTTAACAGCTGTGAATAGGCTCCACAGCATTGGCGATCTGGTTTCAAACAGGCCAGCAAAGGGATTAGAAATGAATGCAGGTCTAAATGGGGAAACTTTGCATTATCTATAAGGGTAGTATTTCCCAGGCTGGGTGAAAATGCCTATGGTGTAGAATGTCCTTCAGTTAAAGCTAAATCACACAAAAAATAATGAATTATACAGCAAGGCAAGTGGCAGACACTAAGTCAGTCAGTGTGTCCAAGTTACTTCCGGAAAAGGTAACCAAGGAGAGAGGACTGTCAAGTGAGGTGTTGTGATGGCAATCATAAACACATTGCGAGTACCCCACCAATGCGTATATGTGGGCTGTACTATTACACATACTTCAATTATTAGTTCATTTGTATCCATGAGTTTAGGTCGTTAATCTTAACCAAATTAAATTACTGTAGCACAATCTATTTCACCATCCCCAAACAGGTGCCAAACGAGTTCTTATCTATAGCTTTTAGTCACACACTTCATCTTATACAATATCACACTGTGATTGATGTGATTCACTTTGGCATATTAGTTATAAAGCATAATCAAGTATGACATATCTCAACATTTTTCTCTGCAATATCAATACAGTATTGGTAACGAGTTTTGCAGCCCTAGTTATGTCGTCGTTGTATTCCTTTCAAATTCCAAATGACGTCAGTGCCGCTCCTTCTCTCTGATTTGACATTTCTGGACAAGAAACCTGCGGTATTTCCGGTTGGAAACTGAGCAGTTTGTACTGTTCAGGCTACTGTAAAGGGAACCTCGAGCACCAAGGACTAACAACCGACACAGCTGTTGCAGAAATGTCTGGATTTACGGGCAAACTCGATTCTTATACAATGACGCAGTTAAATGAGTTGCTTGAAGACGATGAAAAGCTAAACCATATCGTCCAAGAATTGGAAGAGGTAAGCATTTTGATTGGCTAATGTTACCAATAGCTAGCTCGCCAGTTGAACATTTGCTAGCTATAACGTTAGCTGGATAGCTAGGTTAACCTGTCCGGTGCAGCATCATTATTAAACTCTAATTTTGTTTACTACTCTTGGTCTTGAAAATATGGACTCCGTTTAAAGATGTCATGATGTCTAACTACATTATCGATGTAGTAACTGGCCAGAAACATTACAATACAGACATGAAGACGTACTGACTACACTGTTTGCAAAACTGAACCCAACGTCAAATAATGGTCAGCTGGCTAGCTGAATGTGTGTCTTTGACGACAGTGGTGGGCATTTCGCTAGTTCACAGTTTGCTCTTAGCTGAAATTCATGGATTTTCTGTGTTGTTATACAGTCCAGAAGTTTTTCGCAGGCTTCCCTTAATCCCTTTTTCCATTCAGTATGTTAGTCAACAAGAAGAGGCAAAAACGTCCTTCACTTTCAAGGAACAAAAGAACTGCGCATCGTAATGTTGCGACGATAGTGGTACCGTTCAGCAATGAAGCGAGTAGCTTTATTTTTATCAAGATTGCCAGCCATTGTTAAATTCGTTATGTGAAGAAATCAACATTTCATGTAGTCATCGTAATTTCCCAATCAACTGCACTGTCATGGACGCTACCCTTTCTGTTATGCAAGTAGAACTAATAAAGCAGAATAACTGGGAAACTCGTTCACGCCTCTTCAATCAACATTGTTAAAATCACAAAGTGTGTGAACATATAAGTGGCTACAGATACCATGGTCAACAATTAACTACAGCACAGTATCCGTGGCATTTCCTGGGAAGTTGGGTTCTTTGCGTTAATTTTTGGTGAAACATAAACTGTTCTCTTAACCCAAAGACATTCTTACTCTTTCTTCGTGATACAATTTGGCAAAACTATTATTAGTATAGGTCTGTTAATTTTGAGTCCTCAAAATTATCATTTTAAAAAAAGTCTCAGAAGGTATTATTGAGCGTCTTGTGTTTGGGTCAAGGTTTGCACATTCACCACAATGCACCATATAGAGTTACAGTCGCTTCACAAGGCATTATTGTATTTGCTGTAGTCCAGCTTTCCTCCCTTCCTCTCCCGTATTTCTAAAGAAATTTTGAGGCAGAGGACGAAGTGTCATTTTCGGTTTAGAAAATCCGGAAATTCCACTCCCCTTGTCAGAGACTTCTTTCAAGACATCAGCTGTCTAGACCTTTTAAAAGGTTTAGAGGTCAGCGGCTTTAAATCCTTCTTTCAGTGTTACAAAGTTGGTGCAACTTCCCTCTCGCATCTACTTCTCGCCAAAGTGTCAGGCGCGACTCGGTGGCAGCCGCAGAATTTGCATGTTGTTTGGCTAATGAACAGCGATTCACGCTCTCGTGACTGCCGCTGAAAAGCAGATTGTAATTATTGAATGGCAAATATATGATTGAATAATCAACTGATCAAAGGGATTTTGAATGTCTTGATTCTCCCCACTTCATCACATTGCCTGGTGTGTTTTACACTCGTGTTCTAAAACAACACACCTAAATTCGCTGGAAGTTCTGAGTGCTGAAGATTTTTTTGATTTTTCCTGGCGCGGGGATGGGGTAGGCTAGGAGGAAACGTACAGCAGCACTTCTCAGTTCCAAGTCTTGAGGGTGACATTTTAAACAGACCTGTTTGCTCCAACCACACACTACGCCACCTGATTTTGCCAATAAATTTTCTTCCTTGGCACAGGAAGTGAGCTAATTAGTGATACTCAGGTAGTGTAGTGTGTGTGGCGGGTTCAAATATCTGCATACACGGTAGCTGTCAGCCCTGGTGTACTGGATTTCAGAGATGTGAGTCAGCAAGTGACCCGTGCGCTACATAGCGCAACGTGACCACATCTTCCTGCACTGCAGTTGGGAAAGCTGGCCACAGATCAGGACCAAACTCACTGCAGAGGGCCACAGGGGCTGACTGGGCGTGGGTTTGCAGAACTGTTGATTCCTGTCGTTGATAAGAACGTGAGGTATGACCTCATCAGTGCTGGTGGTCCTCCGTTCCCATCGTCAGTGACGCTGACATCAGCTGAGCACCACGTTTCAGAAGCTTGTAAGTCTCTCAGTCGGAAAGAAGTTTTGAAACGAAACAACTTCATATCCGTGTGGTCCAAGACTGTGGGGTTAGCCAGGGGGCTTGCTGCAAGCTTGCACAGGCGGTGTGTGATTGCTGAAACAAGGCTGATAAAGGGCTGGCCAGGCAAGACTCATGGGAAAATATAACCCGAAAGCACAGGGTCTCTGTCACATTTGAGTAAATGTCTGGATCTTGGCCTTCACCAGGTGATGGAATGAGTTTGTTCTGCCTGGAGCATGGATGTAAGACTCTTTCTCTGGAGGGCCACAATAGGTCCTTGTTTTGAAGAAGTTCTGCACTTAATTGCCTGCTGATTGACAGCAAGAGAATGAAATGAAATTTGCAGACAGCTGGGTTTTGAATTAAACCTTGTTTGTACTTCCTAAAATGAACCTACGTCATCTGGTTTGCACATATATTATGCTGTCAGCACATTACTTTTTTGTTGGACTAGGGTGTTTACTGGGGTTTTTCCTGGTTGGTTGTGCACAGGCCAAAATCTCCTGTTTGCTTGTTGAGCAGAGTTGATGAAGTCCACACTGATCGGTCAGCTAGAGGCAGTGGGAGGGTTTTGCACTAAACAGGAAGACAGACTGGAATATTTATGAGTATTGTTGCTTCATTTCTTGCTTTTATAACATTGACAGCATAATAAGGTCATCAAGAAGGAAGAAAGCAAAATAAATAAATTTGACTGGTGTTAAGTGAAGCCTTCAAACATCTCCGGCCTTTCACATTGAGGTCTGTAGATGCAGCTTTCGTTTCTTGCCTCTTGTTTGTTTTGAGAATCCCCATAGCATATGATAAAGACTATTGACTGAGAGCAATCCTACAGGTCACCACCTGCTCCGCTGCTGCCCTGCACCATTGTTAAGTCGCTCGGTCGTTGCTGTTTGCAGTGTTTGGTACAGTTGTGGTGCAGACAGTGACTGGCCAGTTACCGGGTTGGTGGGCAACAGTTGCCTTTGGTTACAGCAGCACAGGTCAGACCAGCTTACAGGTGCTAGTGTGCCATTCAGTTGATTCTGCTTCAGTGGAAGACTCCATTGTCAGCATTGTAATACATTCATCTTATCTTTTTTTCTGTTTAGTGAGTCAATAACGGTGCTGGACATTTTACTGGATACACTTGCTGTATTACTTTGTAGTGCAGGGTACATTCACAATGCCAAAATTGATTGATTCCCTTTGACTTTGTACCTGGGGTTTTGAGTAAATTGAGGATGAACTCAATTTTGTGAAAGCTTTTTGGTTCAATAAATGTTTAAGTCAGCCCTGCCAGTAGATTTATGTTTAGCTGATTCAGTGGCTTGACTGGTTTTACGGTTATGATTCCTGCATAATTGTGCACCACTTGGTGCAGTCACAAAGGCTAAAGTGATTGACGCATTTTTGAAACTGGGGTCTGCAGGAATTGAGGTAGAACGTGGATGTTTTATCTTTTGTTTAGGAATCTAGGTGCATATTTTCCTGGCTTCCTTAAAACAGGTGTATCCTCCTGTGTAGAGATGACAGACTGGTGATGAATAAGAGTGGAAACCCACTAGAATGGGGGAGTGAAATTGCATTGAACCAAAGTGGGAGGACCCACCATACTAGACCAATGGTTGTGCTTGGCTGTAGCGGGGAAATTTTTCTTTCATTCCAACTAAACATTGATTCAATGTCTGAATGTAGCTGTTCTCATTATGCAGATAATGAAACTTCATTCTCCCATCGATGCCATTGTGAGTAAAGATGGAAACTCGAGCTGTATGAATTCACTGTGCGGGAGGCAGCGAGACCTTGGAATAGACACTAATTTGCATGTTGGATGCTAAATGCACAATAGCAGCTTCAAGCAGAATACCTTCCTCATGAATCACAATTCAGCTGTCACAAGTGCTACAGCATTCTGCACTCATGGTTATTACGAGATAGCACAGTGATCCGTGATCCTGGTCCAAGAGAACCACAGGGTCTGCTGGCTTTGTTTGTTTTCAATTCCACAACCATTTCTGGAGCCAGGACGCACCAGGTGAGAAGAACTAACCGTGCAATCAGCTATTTCAGTCAGTCAAGTGCTGAGTAACAACAAAAGCCAGCACACCTTGTAGCTCTCCAGGACCCAGATTGCGAGCCACAAGGTTAGCATATTAGCAGGTGTGTTAGACATCTGTTTAGAAAAGGAGTGTCTTGATATAGGTTGAATGACAGGTTATGAGCATGGACTAACCCACCTTCAAGGCGAATTTGGGTTTTGGCCGTAAGCATGTGTGAAGCTGAAGGAAAACGTTCCATTGCTCTTTGTGTGTCTGGAAGGGAAAGCCACTGTATAGACCTCCGCGTTCGGCATCGCCGCCCCGCGGGACCACAGATTTCATTAGGACTCCTGGCAGCCCAGAGCGGGGCACTTGAGATAATAAGCCACAGTCCTAATGGGCTGAGAGGGTTTGAGTCATTTCTTCCAACCCCTTGTACGAATTAGGCTAAATCATTTGAATTATGATTCTCTGTCACTGTACGTTCCCGGCTAAAACAGCTGTAGCATCTGGTAGGCTCAGGGAGGCTGTGCTAACATGTGCCACAGGGTGACAAAATCTTCTTAATGTCAGAGATTCAGATTAGTCTTTACTTAATCTGGAGACAGAGAAAATCATTCCTCATGACTTGGTGAATTTCTGTACCATTGTTGTGGTAAATGAGAAATGAAAGACACTTTTGACCTGCGCTGTATCAATATCAGAATTTGAGAGGTCTTGAAACTTAAAATGAAACAAAAAAACTACAAGCTATCGGTGGCATGCTGGTTTGAAACAGTCATTGTGTTTTTCTGTGGCATCGCTACACGATCTCTCTGGCTGTCTTTGTCAGTCTCAAAGACAGCGCACAGTAGCAGGGGTGTGTCAAGATGGCTGACCCCAGTTCTTGGTCTTCCTTCTTGGAGAATAGGAGATGGAGAGGGCAGGGAGTAGCAGTGTCTTTGTGTGACGGTATTCATCACCAAAGAAAATGGAGTCCTAATGGCTAAGTGATAGTGTGGGACTGAGGAATCTTTGTGCAGAGGGAGCCAGTGTCCACTGCCTGGGCGTACGCAGGACTATATATTTCTGTCAGTGAATAACCAGTAGCAGTGCTATTTAAAGGGTGCTCAGTCAGTCGTTTCTCATGAATCACAGTTCAGCTGTCAAAGGCCCTACAGTGTTCTACAGTCATGGTTAACATGCATTAGCACAGAAGTCCTCAGTCCTTCTCTTGGAGACCCACAGGGTCTGCTGGCTTCTTGTTTTCTTTCTGAATTCCACAACAGTATCAGGACCATGACACCAAATGATATGAGATAACAAACGACTGCTTTAACTGGCCATTAAGTCTTAGCAATGAAAGCTGGCATTCCCTGTGGCTCTCCTGGGCCAGAACTGCGAACAGCTCTAAAAGCCTGTGTGACTCAATTTGAGGTTCTGCAGCTGACTTGTCTCTTTATGGTCTTACTGTCTGCTGAAAGTATGTCCATTGATGTATGTTTGACGAGACATACGTGACATACTGTCTGTGCAGTTACTGAGCAAATGAGAGTTCATTACCTTTCCGTGGAGTTCCGTGAACAATTATGTCACTAACCAATGGGAGGAGCTACAGTTTGGACCAATGACCACATTCGATGGTGTGATTGATTCAAAGAAGGCAGTGATTGGCAGCTTCACCATAACAGGGTCCATGAAGCCTCAGCACAGCCATCACTAACTGGTCTTTCTCCCACCTTGCTGACAGTTGTTTAGAAAGTTAACTCTGAACATTTAATCCAACCCTTTAACCAAACCACGACTGAAAGTCCATGTACATCTCAGAATTTGAGTGAAAATTTATTCAGAGCGGCTCACACAGATATATATTTTTAATGTACAGTCCATTTGTAAAGCTGGATATTTCTTGAAACAAGTCAGGATAAGTGCCTTATTCCGCCTGGGAATCAAACTAGTTTCAAGCCTAGTTCTGTTATCAATATACAGGGTTTTCTTCAAGGCAAGGCTTTTTCTGGCAGAATGACCTACATTTTAAAACCATCGAGTGATATAGAAAGCTAACATTTGTATCCAAATGTGTCAGGAAGGTCTCGTTAACTGCTTGCCACCAGTGGGGAGCCCTGTTTTTTCTGTGGTTAATGGGGAGAGGAAGGCCTCTGTCAAATCAAATGAGGAAAGTAGGTAGCTCAGTGTGATCTTGTTTAATTGCGCGGGCAGGTTTAATTGAGGCTTGACCTACACTGCTGCTTCTGCGGCCACCCCGTGTGAATGCTGACAGCCTCCATGCCGGCAGCCGATTTTTCACTCAGTGTCTGCTAATGTCTCTGCAGCAGGGGTGGCTAACCCTGGTCTTGGAGAGCTATGGGGTGTGTCACTTTCTGTTTGTTGCTCAGCACTTAATTGATCACTTATCACAGATGATTGTGCTGTTGGGTAAAGTCATCCCGCCTGTTTTTGTTTTTGTTATGTATCGGTTGCTATTTTTAAGATGAAAACAAACACAGGCACACCCCTGCAGCTCCCAAAGACCAGGGTCACCTGCACTTGCTCATCACTTGCTGTTCGTGGTGCCACTTTATTGCCTGTCTTTTTGACGCTTATCGCAGGATATAGCCTTCATTATTTCACGATTGTCTGGTTAATCTAGATGGCAGTGGCACTGTCTGTGTAACCATATTCTCATGTTTCCATTGAGTGTTGCTGTAAGGATGTAGCCTATACAGGGAGTCCTCGGGTTACGACGGTCTCGAGTTACGATGTTTCGTGGTTACAATGCACTCCCATAAATTATTTGAAAAACCTAGTTTCAACCTACACTGTTTGGTTCGTAAATACGAACACAGAAATAAAGATAAGAAATTGTTCTCTCTTTTTTATTACTGTTTCATTTAATTACTGTATTTTATATGTCCTTCATGTGTTGTGTGTACAGAATGAGTGACTTAAGGTGTTAACTTAGGTATAATTTAGGTATAAATTCCGACTTGCGTCGAAAATCAGCTTACGACAAGTCATAGGAACGGAACTCGTTTGTAAGTCTAGGACCGCCTGTATTGATATGTTTTATGGTTTTTATTTGGGCAGTGGAGTATATCTGTCATGGCAGTCTGGATTTTCATAATTACAATAATAAGATGATCTTGACAGGTCTCACTTCTGACTCACACAGGTCCACAAAGTACTACTTTATTTGACTTGAGCACTAAAAACCAAAGACCCTCCCTCCCCTTCATGTTGCTCATTTCCTCTATTCACATACAGCGTAGATTTTGCAGCTGTCCTAAACAAATTGTTGTACATTTTTTAGAGCCATATTAGGGTACCTCTAATAGCAAAGGACGTTGTCACCCAGCTTCATAAACTGTGTGAGGAAAATACATTGCCAGGCCTTGTATATCAGCATTAGTCAGAGCTGCTTAGGACGGCAGCTTGAAGCTGTGAAAATCGGTGCGATTGTTGGCGCGCCAGAGGCAACGACGTCATTGCGAGGTGGGGAGAGTGTGGGCCGTCATTGTGGGAACTTGGAGAGGAGGCACGGTCCGTGGGTGTGTGCGCTGAGGGTGAGGGGGGCACCGTCCGACAGCACTGCGCCAGCAGCCAAAGGATTAAAAATGGAAACAGTGGAGGCATTTTATTAAGCAACAAAAAATAAATAACTCAGTGCCGGAACTAGAGGGAAGCCTGTGTTTAGCTGTGCTGTTTTGGGTTGTTTTGCGGCACCCTTAAGGGAGTGAGGGTAGGTTGGGAGCTCAGAGATGCTCTGCCAGCAGACTTCACGCAGGAGTTAGTTCAGCACAAAACAAAGTCCAGAGAGTTTGAGGAAATAGAGAAGTAACCTTTTTCATGCTAAGCTGGGAAGTGGCTGCTCGTTGGATCGGTCTGGTAGGTCTTTTAAAATGTTGAACCCAAGCTTTTTTTTTGTCCCAAACAGAAAACGGTCTCAATCAAAGACACATTTTTTCAGCCGAAACAAGAAAACACCAGTAATGAAGGGAAACGGGCCTTTGAAACGCATGGCTGTGTGAAATGATGGCGTGATTGTTGGCTAACATAACATTAAAGTGAACAAGTCAGCTGTGCAATGTAATCTGATTTTTACGGCCTCTTGCCTTGTGCTGTAGTGGTGTCATTTTGGAAGTAGTTAAAAGACTGCCCCCCCCCACCACCCACATAAATGTTTGCAGGAATAGAGGAAGTTGTGGAATTTCGCTTTTATCCAGCTGTCTAACATTGTAATTGTCTAACATAGGTAATTGTCAAGCATACCAGCAAAGGATATGGTACATCTGCTAGGCAAGATACCAGAGCCCCATTCTCATGGTTCCTCCATTACATGCCTCAAACTGTAGACTACATGACGGTCAGCATGTTATGACAGCGTTATGTTTTTGCTGAATGCGCGGTTTTCGCTGCCGAGTCAGTATTACCGTAGGTTATACAACAAGCGGGGAAAAGAAACAGTCATTCGTATTTGAAAACAAAAGGCACTGTACAAAAATAGGAAGTGCAAATTGTGATTATAAAACTGTTATATGTGTTTGTCATTAAGCTGTAAAATTGCCTACAGAATGAGGAAGGGGATGAGTTCCTGGCACTCTGCAGTGTCTGGAAGTTTTAGTGGTGAGCGACTTACAGCATGGGAGGAAAAACAAGTGCATTCACCTGTATGATACGGACAATATCAGCAGACCTGGCCAGCAACATTCCCAGAAAGTATGGAACATCACTAAGTCACTGAAGCAAGCTATCTATGCTAAAACTAAGACTATAACTCATGAACCAAAACAATGCATTCGTGGTAAGCCTTCTTAAGAAAGGCATAACTCTAAGTGCCATAATCAAGACCATAAATGGAATAACAGTGACAAGGTTCACCAGGGTATGCTGCAGCCCCCCAGGGCTTGAGTTTTACGTTCTCTGACACGGCAGCCCTCTCGGGCTTTGAGTTCTCTGTGGTAGATGAGCCTGATTAGCTTCAGAGGGGCAGAATGTGCCTAGTCATGCTCAGGAGGTTTGGTCCTGTGCACAGTGGCAGGTTGTGGGGGCTGAGCTGAACACAGCTGTGTTAAGAGATACAGTGTGCAGCCACCGCCGCTCAGAGGAAGTTAGCATCCAAACCGGCCCCGCAGGCCGTGAGGGGCCGTGTCATGACGTCTCATAAAAAGCAGACTGTTTGTTCACAACCTAGTTTAAGTATGTTATTTTTGCACATCCCATCCTGAGGGTGTTTGTTTTAGACACTGTTGGGAGAAAAAGGGAAAAAAAGGTACCATTTTATATTAGTTTGGGGTTCAGGACAGCATTGCTGCCACTGTGCTGATGCTGAAGCTGAGTTTTATAGACACTGTACACTCACATCTTCTTCCCTCATCTGCCCTTAGCAGTGAGCAGTGAGCCGCTGGGACCGGAGCAGTCTGGCATCTTGGCCTGGCCTTTTCCAAACCGATGTGGGCAGCAGTGCAGTGCAACAGATACAAAGCTAGGATTGTAACGCAGAGGTTGCAGGTTTGAGTCCCCGCTGGGTCAATGTTGATATAGTGCCCTTCAGTCAGCTGTTACAACTGAATCGCATCGGTTGATGTTCAGCTGTATAGATGGATAATCTATAAATATGAACCCAGTGTGTGTCACTCTAGATTTAAAAGGATAATGTGATAAAATGTAAACTCAAGATCAAGATCCTCTGCTAAACCCCTGAACGTTTAAAGCTTTAATGTAAATATAAACAACAGACTACCACGCTCTAAAATACGTGCAGTAAGAAGAATGTGCAGTGATATGCTCTCACGCTCGGTCTTAGACTTGATGCCGAAAGATGCTCATCGTTCTCATTGGCTTTGTTTAGTCTGGGCCGTTAGCGCTTGTTTGTTTGTAGCTCAGCACTAGTGATTTGCGGCGCATAATTGGGCTCTGTGATGTGGAAAGCTCGTCGGAGACTGGGGCTCTATGTGAATTATGCGACCTTGAGCCGCATCGAGGGCGCGGGGCGGTGCTTTGAGGACATTCAACAGGACAGATCGTTGCCCCGCGTCCCTGTTGCTGATGCACAAAATTCACTGTCTCTCCCACTCCAAAACCTGAACCATACCACCACACTCCTCCCACT
This sequence comes from Albula goreensis, assembly GCA_022829145.1. Taxonomy (NCBI): domain Eukaryota; kingdom Metazoa; phylum Chordata; class Actinopteri; order Albuliformes; family Albulidae; genus Albula; species Albula goreensis. The sequence goes on from CM040741.1 coordinate 66,283,216, forward strand.
TACAGTGTTGTAGAAGAGATTGACGTGCTGTTTTCACAGTGACATTCAAATCTTAGAGGAAAGATAGGCCCTATTTTAAGCTCCCAGCTCTTACTTTAACATTTGAATACAAAAGCATGTAAAACGCACAAACTAATCCCCTTTAGTTCCACTCTCACGTTTCATCTCTACTCATGCAGTAGAGGTATGGTAAAGTTTCCAGTTTGCATTCAGCCTGTTTCAGGTGGAGGACTTTCGTCCTTTGTCGTTGCTGGTAAACAATGGTAAAAAAATGCAGGGGAAGGGCACATTGAGTGAGTGAACTAGGCCTCAGAGATGCCTCTATGCCTTTAGTGACTGTGTATAAATAGAACCACCAAGTGCACACCTCAGCTTAATGCTACATGGATCCAAAAATGTAATTATAACATTTTTACTGTGGCCACAGTCTCTTGCACCAGATACTCAGCTCTGCATTCGAAAAGCAAGTCACTGTAAGTAAGACATTAAGTAACTTACAAAGTTAGTTCTGTCTCTCGACCCTTTAAGCTGAGGAACTCCAATTCCATATTATGAATTGGAATTAGGCATTCCAATTCCATATTCCAATTTTACATGACCAGGTACCACACAGACGATGAACATCCTGTGCTGTGAAATGGCACTCTTAACTGCTGCTACTGACTGTAAGCCTCCAGTACGTGAGAAGCAAGGAAGGATGAAACCAGAGAGCAGCGGATGGGGTGTGGTTTTTTTGTCACCCCAAGGGACCGTCTCCAAGTCCGTCACACATGTGTGGTTGTTGTGTTGCATCATGGGAGCAAGAGGGTTAGGGAGCTAGGCCTCTGGCTCAGAGGTTGCAAGTTCTATTCCCAGGTGGGGCACTGCTGTTGTACCTTACTCTATGGTCCTTAACCTGAAGTAAACTTACAGCTCTATAAATGGCTTCCAAACAACTACAGAAGCATTGTAGTGTGAAAGGATCTGTAGAAGTAAATGCCTGAAGTATAACTGAGTAGCCTCTCCGTGCTTCCCGGGTTTGTCCTCCGCAGACTCAGACGGTGCAGCAGGCGAAGGACATGACGCTGGCCGGGAACCGCAGCCTGGCTGAGCAGAACCTCCTTCTACAGCCCCAACTGGACCTTCAGAAGAACGAGCTCACCAAGCGCTACCGCCTCCTGCAGGAACTGTTCGAGGCCTACCAGCTCCGCAAGTCCACTTTAGGTAAAACACACTCCTAATTTGAATTAATTTCTGTTTTTTCCCCACCCTGAACTCATCTGAACTGTTAAGTCCCTCCACAACTACCTGCTCTTGCTAGCTCAGGTGGAGAATGTTACAACATGTGGCTCCTCCGATTCGAGTGATGACCACCCCTTACTCCGATGAACACAGACTAACTTCGGCAACCAGTTACATTTGCAGTGGCAGATTTAGTGTTAGTAACCTGTCATCATCAGCACAGTTTGTCAAGTGCAGCAATTACCAAATTTAAACTCAACTATTTGTGAAGGAAAAAAAAACAAAGTTGAATTTTGGTTCATTCATATGTAAAAATGAAGTACATGGTGCGATGTGGATATAATTGTGTTTGGCTCTTGATGTTGTTTGCAGTAGCGGCCTTGGAGGTGTCCTTGGACAAAAACCTCATGAATAAATGTAGCCACATGAATAAATGTAAATATCGTCTGGCTTTATCTGCTCATGGGGCCTCCCGGCACATCTGAGATGATGTGTTGGGGCATTGTGTCGCAGTGGGGCGTGATGTAGTCATCATGTGTTATGTTCAGACGTGTAATTTGTGCAGTCTGGATTGGTTTAGCAGCAGCTCTTAAGGAGACACGTCAAGGCAGAGCCACCTAGGGTGAAACGAATCCCAGTGAAAGAGTAAATTACGAGCACGAGATAGCGTGATGGCCCCTCCACTCTCTAGGCCTGTGTATGTGTGTGTGTGTTTATCATGGCTGTGTGTGTGTGCGCATATGTGTTTTATCATGGCTGTGTGTGTGTGTGTCATCTTCAGTTAGGAACCTGTGTACCTGTGGATAACCACACCCACACAAAGCAATGACGAACACACACACATACAGCTCACACACACATACACACAAGCCAGACCGGTTTGGCAGGTTCTCACAGCTGTTGTTCTGGGAAGGATCCTTCCTCTAGGGAATTCCACCTCCACCTCCTTCTCCTCCTCCTCTTCCTCCCCTGCCATGAATCAGCTTTCACACATCCTTATAGGGCGCACACCATCACCATGGTGCCTGTTGACAGAACCTTCCCGTCCTTGATATGAGTTATCGGAGCAAGGTGATGTAAGCAAAGAGTTATGCAGTTTTATTGGCTCTCTGTCAGCTTAAGCACAACAAGTTCCATCTCTCAGCGAAAGTGCAGTGAGGTCATTCTCAGTGCACAGAGTTCAGTCTGTCAGTGTATGCACACTGAGATAAGGCTCAGTGCACAGAGTTCAGTCTCTCAGTGTATGCACACTGAGTTAAGGCTCAGTGCACAGAGTTCAGTCTCTCAGTGTATGCACACTGAATTAAGGCTCAGTGTATGCACACTGAGTTAAGGCTCAGTGCACTGAGTTCAGTCTCTCAGTGTATGCACACTGAATTAAGGCTCAGTGTATGCACACTGAGTTAAGGCTCAGTGTATGCACACTGAGTTAAGGCTCAGTGCACTGAGTTCAGTCTCTCAGTGTATGCACACTGAGTTAAGGCTCAGTGCACTGAGTTCAGTCTCTCAGTGTATGCACACTGAGTTAAGGCTCAGTGTATGCACACTGAGTTAAGTCTCAGTGCACTGATTTCAATGTGTAAATGTAAGCAGTTGGTTCTGCATATATTTGTCAGTGTACATTAGCATTACATTTTTGCCATTTAGTGGATACATTTTTCCAGTGCAACTTGCACAGTTTTCATTTTTACACACTGTCCACTTATATAGCTGGATATTTACTGAAGCAATTCAGGTGAAGTACCTGTGTCAAAGGTGCCACTTCAGTCCGTTATACTACACTGTGCAGTGTGATTGGTCTCTCATGGCATCCAGGGGTTAAAGGTTAGCCTGTTGCCAGGCAGACTGCTCGGACATTCCGATGCAGGTCAGGCTGTTTGTCTGTCAAGGAGTGGCCTTTGTCATGGTCTACCCAGTCTGGAGTCTCCCTCTGCTCTGTCACCGGGTGAAATAAAGATTAGTGAACAGTAAACCATTAATGAGATCAGTTTACTGGCAGCCGCGTGCATTTCCTGGTTTGACAGCTGTTGTGTTGCATTGTCAAGTCTATCTACTGAATGTCTGTTTTCTTTTATATGCAGTATTTTTCTTCTTTCACTGGTCTGGAAAGACTCTGTCATTAATGTAAGCTGACCCGATTGCTGTAACATCCTGTGTTGGTTTGGGAAGGTTCAAGATGAGCATCTGCTTCCTCTGGAACCCATGAAGTCGCCTGCCACTTCATCTCTCAAACACACACACGCACATGCGCACGCACACACACACGCATAAAGGAGGAAAAGAGAGAGAGAATGACGCTCTTTGACTTGACTTTTCAACACCGATTTGTTTTCTAACCAAGCAGTTCACGGAAGCATTCCTCTAAAACACTTCAAAACTGTCCAACCAAACACAAACTAAGACAAACAAAAAAAAAAAAATGAAGCACCAGGAAAAACCTCTTTAAGCCTCATGCTCAAATTTTTCACTCAAAATTTTCCCAAACACAGAACATCATCTGTTGAATGCGCCAACTAGCCCCAAATCCCTAGCAAACTGTAGCCTGATCCCTGAGCTGAGTGGGACACACAGCCGCGGCACAGCATCTGCCGGGCCTGTTCCCTTCATCTGGTACTGCCATGTGGCCCATATGGCTACTTTAGCCTGGGCCACCGCAGAGTTCACCAGCCACACTTCAGTACGTACAGATACTTTACATTGCAAACGGAAGTGGTCGTGGGGGGGGGGGGGTTGCACTCTTTAAAGCAGTCCTGGAGTGCTCAGGGCTATAGGACTGTCCTACCTAAAGTTTAGGGCGCATTTTGAAAGAGAGAGAGATTGAGAGACCGTTAAAAACAGAAAGTGATCAGGATTTAAGTGTGTGTGAGAGAAAGAGAGAGAGATACGTGTACAGGCAGATCGAAGGAGACAGGGAAAGAGACAGACTGAGTAAAGAGAGACAGAACGAGAGAGAGCCACATTCTGTTCCATAGGCAGCCGTGTTCATCCACCACACTACTCCCCTGCCCCCTCCCCACCCACAAAACCCCCTCACCATGGCAACAGGCATTTAATTGAACGTGAATCCCAGATTGTGGTGGGCGTGGGTGCGTCAGCGGTCCCCCCAACGCGCCCCCGGCCCCCGAATCACGCAGAATCAGCACTGAGGGAGCGGGGGCACCAGCCGGTGGAGGAGGGAGACAGCTGGCCCGACTCGGCCCGTCGTGACGACTGCCGTCACGCAGAAAAAGAGGAACGTGTCACGATCAACGCCCCCCTCCCACCCTGCAGTGCAGTTACAGCAGCCCACAGACAGGGGGCCTGCTGTCCAGCCCCACTGCTGGAGTGAAAGGAGACTGGAAATGGGTGGAGCTTAAGTATGCTCACCAGTTACTCTCCGGTTTGAGCCAGTCATTGTGCTTTGTTGTGGTCAACAGAATGTTTTTATTGGTTCAAACAGGTCACTGACTGATATCTTATTGTAGCTCCACCCATTACAGGGATTCATGAAGCTTCTTTCTTGCAGAGCTCACTATGAGGACCAATGAACATGTGCCATTAACTGGTATGGGACCATTGAGCAGGAGAAGCTAGCCAAACTCCCTTGGATACATTTCAAAGCCACAGGACAGAACATAATACATATTGACAAGAAAGGGCCATTCAGCCATATCTTGGCTTGTCATTCACCTCCAATCCTGAGAGTATTAAGCCAGCACTGAGCCAAACCTGAAATGGAACACTCCAAGGGTCTCTGTCTGTACTAAATGACCTGAGAAGCTGTTCCACGCATTGACAATTCTGTACGCAACCTGTTCCACACAAAGGCTCTTCCTCATAAAAGTATAACGACTGCAGTGCTTCCTGATATCCATGTGGGATTAGGCTTTAAATCTCTTAATGGCATTGCGTTAGCGATGGTGGCAGAGGAGGTCAGACCAGGACTTGGTCGCTGTGTGAATGCCAGGCCTCATGCTGGACTGTGCCTGCCTGTGCCCTGAGCTCCGTGAGGTCCTTGACCTCCCGGGCACCCTGAAGCAGACAGCTGCACTCTCTGTGTCAGTCCTCAGGAGCCCCGTGGCCATTGATTTAAGCCATTTAATCTGAGAATGAGGTTGTGTGTGTGTGTGTGTGGGTGTGTTCTCTGTCCGATGTTACATTTACGCATTTAGCAGACACTGTTATCTACAGCGACTTTCGCAGGGGACATTTCTGCACACTGTCTCATACAACTGAAGTAGTTAAGGTTAAGTACCTTGCACAAAGGTACAGCCCACTGCCTCAGAGTTCAAGGGCCTAACCACTGCACTACACTGCTGCCCTGTCTGTCTGTCTGTCTGTCTGTCTGTCTCTGTCAGGCCTCTCCTCAGTGCCTCAAATTACTCTCTCCTTTCTGTCTGTAAAATCCACTTGCTATGATAGTGACCTGTCACTATGCCAACACTTTGACAGGGACATGGCAACTTAGACATTGCCCAGTTTCCCATTGGCCACTTGAGGGAAATGTGATGGGTTTGACCTATGCCTCCCCTTGCTGTAGTTTGTAATTGGCTAGCCGCCTACATGTTAGCCCTGACATCACTGAGTAGATGGGGTAGGTTAGAGAATATTGCCCGGATCCTGACAGGGGTTACACTGCTTTTGTGAGGCGGAGAGACCTGGTAAGCCCGGCACACGCAGCCAGCAGCGGAGTGCTGTGTAGGCAGCCTTGTGTTCTTGCATGTCTGTGCATGAGACTGGCAGCAAGACTCTGGGCTGAAGCAGGAGTCACATGATCTGCCTGAGTCACATGACCTGCTGCGCTGTTCTGTGCTCTCTGCTGCTCTTTTTTTTGAACCGCAGCTGAGCGCTGATGTGCTAGATCTGTAGAGCCTGCAGGAGGGAGACAGCCTATAGCCATATCACACACACACACATACACACCCTCTCTCTCTCTCATATATACACACACACAGACACTCTCTCTCTCTCATACACACACACACACTCTCTCTCTCATACACACGCACACACACAATCTCTTTCTCTCTCTCATATACACACACACAGACACTGTCTCTAATACACACACAAGTACACACATTCTCTCTCATGCACTGACACACACTCACACATTCATACACACACACACATCCTTTCTCACTCACGCAGGCACATATGCACATTCTCTCAAACACACACAGTGCTGTGTTGTAGCATGAAGGGCTCACATGTGACGTGTGCGTCATGTGTGTATTGTGGCTTCACTCAGAAACTCCCCAGAGCTTCTTCTGTTTGGACCTGATAAGAGGAGCATGTGTGTGTGTGTGTGTGAGTGTGTGTGTATATGAGTGTGTGTGTGTGTGAGTGTTTGTGGATTTCTCTCATTACTCATTTCTCTCGTTGGATTTCTCTGTTTTCTGTCTCAGATCAGCATGCAGGCAGTGGTTCTCTGGACACTCTGCTGGCCCTCCTGCAGGCAGAGGGAGCCAAGATTGAGGAGGAGACAGAGGTTAGAACACACACACACTCACTCATGCACACACACACACACACTCAAACACACTCACTCACACACACACACACACTCTCATAGACTCACACACACACTCACTCTCATACACTCTCATACACACTCACACACACGCACATACACTCACAGACACTCACGCTCTCACACACATACTCACACAGACACTCACACACACTCATGCTCTCATACGCTCACACACACACTCACGCTCTCACACACACATACACACAGACTCGCATTCTCTCTCTCACACACACACACACACACACACATACTAATGGACCACAGACATATATGCAGTCGGACGTTGCCTGAATGGACATTATGCGGTGTATACCTGTAGTGGTTTACCAAACTAATCCGAATAATATTACTGTCCTCTCCTTCTTTCCCCGGGTTGTGTTGTACAGAATATGGCTGACTCATTTCTCGAGGGTGGGCAGTCGCTGGACTCTTTCATCGATGAGTACCAGAGCAAGAGGAAGCTGGCTCATGTCCGGCGCGTCAAGATCGACAAGCTCAGGGAGATGGTGCTAAAGGGCCACCGACTTCCGCAGGCCCCCGTCCCTAGCCATAACCCCACTGCCAGTCCCGCCCTCAATCCCACTTCTGACACCAACGGCTCTCCCATGCCCCCCTAGGAGAGCCCCCCGACTTCGCCCGCCCAGTCAACCCCACCCATGGCCTCCCAGCCTGCTGGATACCCCTACCCGCCCTGCCCTTACCCCGTTGTCCCTTCCCGGGGCTACCCCACCCCGTTCCAGTTCTCCCCCACACTGCCAGAGGGCCCACCTCCTCACCTGGGCCCCCAGCCCGGATTCATCCTGCAGTGATTGGCTCCCCATCGTCCCAGGGCTCCGCCCACCTCAGTGGAGGGTGGGGCTCAGCATGATTGATGGCAAGCAGCCACATCAGGGGGGCGGGGTGTTGATCTCTTCGGCCCCCCCGAACCTCAAAGAACACACCAGCCTGACAGGGAGTGGACCGAGACGTAGTCCGTCCTCTTGTCTGTTTGGATATCTCGATCTTTGTCGCCATGACGACGATGATGTCACAATGCAGAAACCAATCAATGAAAAACAAACCCTGTTCATTTATGAACTTCATCTTCTTCAAACAGGGAGTAGTTTAAGACTTTCTTCTCATTTTAACCCAATCAAGAGGGAGATGGGGACTGATCGTGTGGTGTGGATTTTATCTTTACAGGGTGGTTTTCATGATTTATATGTTTCCAAATAACAACAAAAAACAGGCCTAATAATATGTGGTAATTTGATTTACAGGGTAGCGGGATGGGGTTTTGAACCTCTAAAATCCATCCCCCCCGGCGTCTCTTGTCAGGCTCCTCACTTGAAGTGAAGCCTGAATAATTTCTCACTCCACTGTAGTGTAACAATGCCCAACTTCCAGGGCCATTCTTTGCCAATAAACCGTTGGTCGTTTACTTCTTCTGACCAATCATAAGCTCAGGAAGGTGGGCATAGAGTGTTGGGGGTGGAGGTGCATGAAATTATTAACCACCCCAGCCAATCAGATTCACCATCAGAAATCTGCTGGCACCAATCAGAATACTGGAAGCCTAGGCCATAGAAGTTGCTTAAGTTGTCAGGACTTTCTCTGTTCGAAGTTGAGAGTCTGAAGTTGAGACCGTATTCCTGCCTGATCTTGGTTTAGACTTTCCGTGTCGTCTGAGAGAAAAGGTAAAAAAAAAAAAAGACAGTTTCTGACCGTGTTTGTTTTTCTATTTGTGTAGTTTGTGTTCTTGCATTCCTAACGTGTGTCATTTCATTAGTGAAGATAAACCAAACTTCATTGTGGCCCATTGGACTGCTGAAATGGCGGTGAGACCGCATCATCAAGCCACTTATCAGTTCTTTAAACATGCTCATGTTCTTATTTAACAAAAGCAGCTAAGGTCAGTGGTACTCCATATGCAAACAGTAGACTGAGAATATACAGTGCTGTTTTATACACACGATAAAGGAAAACTAAAGGGTTTTTTCATCATTGTCTTGTTTTCAGAGGATTAAAACATTTTTGTTGACCAGGTTCAAACTGTGCAAACCTGTAACCAAAGATGTTTTCATTTTCAAGCACTTCCATGTTTCTAATGATTTTTTTTTTAATGCATATGTATTTAAATAGGAAAAGTCAGTTTTTTCCAATTAATTGAACGATTTTTCCAACTTATTAAAAACTGGGACTGTATTTATAATTTTATTTGTTGGAGTGAATCTAACAAAAACTTGCATCTTGATGTGAATAGTGGAAATAGGTTCCAAACCCAGACTGACATCCTTGTGAATACATGATGAGCAGTTTTGTCTGAGCTTGTGTTGTTTTTGTTTTTTTGTTTTTTTTCTCCTGGCTATTCTTCATTATTGAGCCTACTTCAGGGAGCATCCATTTACCAGCTGATCCAGTAGACACCTAGGAGAAAACAGGATTGCTCTTCATGAAGTAAACAGGCACCTTTGCTGCTGTCAGACCACAGAGGCTACCTGCTGCCTTGCAGGGTAGTTAATCTGAGTGTGGTTCCTGGAAGAGTAGTTACCTTAGTGTGCCACAGGGGTTACCTGGAAGGGTAGTTACCTGATCAGCTCTGCCATAGAAGCTCATTTCGAAAGGCAGTTGCCAGTGCTCTGCTGGTACAGAAGCACATGGAGCTGTGATTTCCAGGAGAGACAGGGTCGCCTCACCTGTGTGGTACAGGTATGTTTGGATGGGGGTACCTGTTTGAACCAGGTGTGTAAGGGTTGAGTTACCTGTCTGAGACCGGTATATCTGGGTGGAGTTACCTGTGCAAGCCAGGTGTGTCAAGATTACTTGTGTGAGACAGGTGTATCTTTATGTGTCAGGTTGGAGTTACCTGTGCAAGTCAGGTGTGTTAAGATAGATTACCTGTGTGAGACAGGTATGTTACCTGTGGATGCTTACGATTCTGAACCACTGTGAGCTCTTTCCCAGCCTGGATCCCAGTGGTCCGGCTCTGTTACAGCGCATGGTCTAACACTCATTTACCCTTTTTATTAAACTTTTTTTTATTTCATTTTTTAATTATGTTTTGGCTTGTTTTGATACATAGTTTCTAATGTCATGCATGTGTGCGTCTCTGTTTCTCTTGAAGTCTCCTTCAGGGAGATTTGACCACTATAAAAAAAAAATTGAAATGTTTTTATGGAACAACTTTTGTTTTATAATATCCGAAAAAATAGATTAGAGTTAGAGCAAACGGGCTGCTGTTGGTCCGTGTTTCCACAGGTGCAGGGGGTGTGGTTTCAGGTGCTTAACTGTTTGAACCACCCTGCTTTCTATCTCCAGGGGGTGCTGAGCCTTCAAAATCGCTGCTTCTCAGAATCTACACTCTAAAACAGGCCCCTTTGCCCTGCACCTGTGATAAACACAACGCCTCCTGCTGTGCTGGAGGGCCTTTTTTTTTATTTCCCACATCTCCACTACAAGCCTGGAGAAAGCGATAAGCCCGCCTACTTTTCAGGACCTGACCAATATTTTCTAACCAATCACATGCAAAAATAGACGCGTCGTCACGCGCGTCACGCCTCCACAAACCACTCTGTGAGAAATCAACCAATGCCTAAGCTGCCGCGACCCTGGCGCTGCTACCGAAAGTGCTGTACCCAGACGGTGAGGCGAGAGCACCGTCAGACCTCTGACCGTCTGGGCTCCAGCACTGCGTTCTCCGCAAAGTCTTTACTCCTTCTGAACACTGGGTTTTCTTGCACTAGCCCACGCCCTGCTGTTCTGACCCATGGGAACAGCTTGTGCTGTTTTATGTTATATTCCTTTGTCTTTTTCATTACTAGTTAAAAAAAAATAATTTCAGATTGCCAAACTGTTCATGACAAACCAGCATGTTATGCCAAACATTTGGCCCTTTCCACTCCTTTTAAATCAGTCAATTTTTGTCTGATTTTGTTTTTCCTGAATCTCCTAGATTTTCTGTAAAAAAAAAAAAAATGTATATGTATGATCAGCCTGGGTAGAATATAACGCCCTCAGAAACCGCTGTTTTATATGTAAAATAGTTTCTTGTACACTCCTTATGTAAATTATGTTGATTGTTATTGTAATGCTGTGATGTATGACTAAAATGAAGATTGTAGTGGGACTGCTGAAGTTACCTCTTGACTATTTTTAAGGCTAATCAATAAAAAAAGTTTTTATATCTGTATACTTTATGTTGTGAATAATGTCCTCACATCTTATGTCTCTGTCCAGCTGTATTTTTACCGTACCAAAAAAAATGTCAAAACAATCTTTTCTGTGGTGTTTGTCTCCCTCTGCTGGACATTTGATGGAAGTAATTAATCATCCTTAACAAAATAGGCCTCTTCATTGCTAAACTGTTATTCTCAGTGTGTGGGGGGATCAGTGGATGAGTTCTCCTGAGAAAGCAGTCATCATGAAGAGGCTACTATATATGTGTGCGTGTGCGTGTGCGTGCGCGTCTGCGTGTGCGTGTGCGTGTCTGTGTGTGTGTGCGTGTGCGCGTGTGCGTGTGTGCGTGTGTATGTGTGCATATGTGTGTGTGTGTGTGTGTGTGTGTGTGTGTGTGTGTGTGTGTGTGTGTGTGTGTGTGTGTGTGTGTGTGTGTGTGTGTGAGTGTGTGTGTGTGTGTGTGTGTGTGTGTGGGGTGGGGTGGGGATGGGCAATTCAGTTGATTGTTCAGCCAGGGGGTTGTTGGTGGTGGCATCTGCTAAGACTTAGAGGGTTAGACCCCTAAAACTCTGATGAGCGCAATTGGGAACTTTACTATCATTTAATACCTTTAAATTAGCCTTAATGTGGATTGTTGGGTTTTATTCAGTCACCCCACCACCCACCATGCTCCCACCCATATGGGGTGTTTGGCACCACCTCCAGCAGAGATCCTGATCTCCCTGGGTTTCCACCCAGCTCAGCTCCACGTAGCTCCAGCTCTGCAGCAGGACTAGGCCACAATGGGGCTCCAACTGCTGCGGGACTTCCACACAGGCTCTGATCTCAGATGAAGCCCTTTCATGTCATTCAAAGATCTCAAAACTCTTTGAAGAAGCACAAAGATGGGTGATAAACCTGGTTCCTTGTTTGAAACTCAAAAGTTCAGAAGAAAGACTGAGGACACTTTACCTCAGGCAGGTCCTTTTGGTACAAGTGCAAAAATCAACCTGCATCTATGCACTTGTCTTCACATTGTAAGTCAATTTGGCCAAGTTAGTGCCTAATTTCTGTCATTGATGTAATGAAATTAGTTTTGGGACTAGTTAGAGAAACATATTTTGAACTGAATGCTATTTGGCCCATGTGCAGTGTTCGTGAAGGCATTCCAGAGACTCCCGACACGTGCTGTATACCATGTGTGACCAGCAGAGGTCAGCATTTCTCAGTATTATGTGGTATTTCCCACAGCAACCTCTTGGAAAATAACATTCAGATAAGTCAGCTGACAATAAAGCAGGTAGCACTTGCGGCTGTTCTCAGACTGTAAAAACTCCTTACTTGTGCAAACAAATTGCAGCAATCATATTTGTTAGATACAGCCAACTGCCCAAAAAACAACCTTTATAGCAAGACATCAATGGCCCACAGTCCCCACACCCCATACAGCCAACCTACCTGGGCCTGTATACTTGAATAATCTTGAAGTGCTGACCTGGGTTCAGTTTAGCTCTCTTTAATTATTGATAAAGAAAGCATATGGCCATGGATAAGCAGATCCTAGATCAGTACAGTCACTCCCAAAAGCTTTTGACTGGGGTCCCCATGATCCATAACCAGTTTTGCTTCCTCTCTCATAGTGGTTAAGGTTAGGAGGTAGACAGAAGAAAGCAGGGCCTACATTACTAAAGCATCTCACTGTGGGTTTGCTGATCTGTCTGCTCCTCGCCTACATCTTACCCTTGTAAATTATTAACTTAGCACCACGACGGATCTGAGATCAGAACTCATGCTCTGTAAGGCATTATAAATACAGGCCAAATGTTTGATTCCTAAAATTAAGCCAGAAAGTATGGCCCCTGCTTCCTTGGTGCTGTTGGTGGTGCTCTTCCAAAAGAAACTCTGCTCCAGTGTATAAGTATTATTTATTTATTTATTTATTTATTTATTTATTTATGTATTTATTTTGCTGGGGTTGGCAGTAAGAAAGTAATGATTGAAAGAACAAAAGCAAATCACACAATTGTAATGAAAAAGGGCATTGTCCTAGAAATGAAAAATAATTTTCGCATGTGTTGTACGCAGCATTCCCCTCGACCCCCCCCGGGCATTATCGATATTAGTGAATTTGTAGTTTCTGTGCCAGTCGCGCTACTGTGGAGATCTTACAGGAGGGGCCTGACGAGACTGACGAGACCCGGCGCGCGCAGGAAGCTATTGGTCTATTGTGTGCTTTTGGGTGTATGACTCAGAGGCACAAAGTTTAACTGCTGATGACAAGGGTCTTGTGAGAAGAGTTTTATGTAAAGGGCATTACCTCTATTAACGAGGATGCATGGTCTTTTCAACAACACAGAGCTCACAGCGTTTTGCTTGGTCAATGTAACACTATCGAACAGAATCAACCAACTGATTGTTTGGTAAAACAATTTCATACAGACCCGAATGTTATACAAGTAAAAGGCGTATGCTAACAATATCCTAGAGCGACGTGAACGTGGGCTCCCATTACAGGTAGTTTATGCCGCTCTGAATGAAAGGGAAGGGCGAGGGCGTGAATATAGTGGGTTTGGGCAGTGTTATAGGTTGCTAGTGGAGCTGAAATAGGAGCTTGAGTTGCTATGGCTGTAGCTCTATTCTCCACGGACTCAGCCTAAGCTGGCTGAACAGTAGTCCGTAGGTCGTAAGAGGGGAGGAGCAGCAATCATTACAGTAATTATGTGCCGAGCAGGTGGTTTGCAAAATAGGCTGTTTCTGTGGTCAAATTAACGAATAAATAACAGAGTATGCATATTTCCTATAGCCAGAGGGCGTATTTTATTTGATAAGGGTGCGGTTGTGAAATACAAAGTGTCGTGAAATGTCTGAGAAAAACGCACATACGTGATATATGTCACGCATTATACGTGAACACCTGTGAAGTGCGTTTATAAAATGAAAATGTGTATTGTGCACATGGTGTGGGCTATGGTGTATGCGAACGTCTGAGTAAAGGCACAAGGTCAGACCAGTTCCATGTCACTCCCACTATTTTAGCCGTCGGGGTGATTAGTTTCGGCGAGCCCTTTGCACTCAAATGACGAATTGGTTGTATATTCTAAATAGTGGTTTTCAAACGACGGCATTTGCATAGGCCTGCTAGTTTCTATGTTGTGTCGCTGAGGTGAGGGGACAACAGCGCCACCAGTTATATAGCCTATGTGAAGCCATCAGGGGTCACCATTCTTGAGTTGACAGGGGAGTGGAGGAACGTTCATTTGGAGCTCCGCAGTGGCACGCTAACTCGGTTTGACAGAGAGGATGAGCGGACGGGTTGGCGACCTAAGCCCCAAGCAGGAGGAAGCGTTGGCACAGGTGATCATTTTTAAGAGTATGAGATAATGCGATTGCGTTTTCCCCCATGTGTTTAATATTTCTTGTTGGCTGTTTCTGCAAGCTCGTGCGTTGAAACACCCGAGCTGTCAGCTTCATTAAGGCGATTTGAAGAGAAGTACATTTTAATTGCGACTTACAGTGAAAGAGCCCACATATGTCACGGGAACTGAAGTGCCAAAATATTGACTCTCTTTGCATTTTGATAAAACTTTAGTACTGTAAAGTTATTGCAAACTTATGAATACAAAACCCGACGACCATACGAAGCCGTTATCTAACCTACTCCTGCTCTGAGTTCTGTAAACTTTTGTGTAAAGTGAAATGCTGTTTGTATACATTTTAATTGTTTGACATCGTTAACATTGTAGCATTAAATATTCTTCGCATTCGCTACCAAACCCTTTACACTTTTCAGACCAAGCAAGATGGTGAAAGAGGTTGGCTACACTGTGGATGACTGTGGAGTCCTCAACTTTCTTTGAGCTGTGAATCATAACGATAATTTGTGAAAAGTGTTCCTCGAAACACATTAGATATAAGCGATAACAATGGAATGAGTCGTTGAAAATGCAATGCCCGCCTTTAACTAGAATTGTGCGACTCAGGAAAATATTTCAAGTACTTTTAGCGACACATAAAAAAACACCGAGTGAAAGTTTCCTGGGCTATTTGAAAACATGTCACGTGTTCGCATTGAAATTCTAATTACCATTTGTTTTATTTTTAACCCTTACACTCAAACACCATTAAAACACACCAGACATTGTACGTTTTCATCTGTATCGCGAATATATTCTCCAGTATTCCACATATCTCAATTCACTTAA
This sequence comes from Albula goreensis, assembly GCA_022829145.1. Taxonomy (NCBI): domain Eukaryota; kingdom Metazoa; phylum Chordata; class Actinopteri; order Albuliformes; family Albulidae; genus Albula; species Albula goreensis. The sequence goes on from CM040741.1 coordinate 66,298,288, forward strand.
GCGATCAAGCCGTCTCTGTTGACCCACATGCATTTCTGTCATTCATTCGTCTGCGATGTTGTTTTGTGTTTCCAGTTTCGGGAGAGAATAGAGGACATTCTCCCCCAGCTTCCCTCCCATCAAGACCATTTCCTGCTTCGATGGCTCAGAGGTGAGGCAAAAAAGTGATGGTTGTAGATTACAATTATGTATCTATATAGGCAGGTCATTATGCATAATTAAAAACAAATATTCTTCCACATTCAGCTCGAAACCATGTACTTTACTGCCTCGCAAGGTCTTAACATGACTAACTTCATGTTCTTAATTGTGTTTGACTGTTTTGTATTTCACACCAAAATTGGATCATTTAAAATGTCAATCATTTTTATAAACCTGAAAAAAAAACACATAACAAAGAGTATGTGGCATCTATGCAACAATGACATCAAAGGTACTCCCATGCAACAAAACGAAATAATTTCGTCATTTCCTGCACTGTCCTTCCAAACACGTTTTCTTTTGCGTGTGCGGCCGTTTGTGCTTTAGACAAGTCTTGGTGCACCTTTTCTCCATCGTTAACAAGGATTCAGTGATCGATGGAAGCCCTGCTTCCCCGACCTGTTTACTGCATGCTGTCAGTCTGAGCTGCAGGGGGCGTATCATATAGACGTATAACATTAATAAACACCCGCACATATTAATTTCCCATCCATTGGATACATACCTTTCCGAGTCATGTAAATATGATCTAAAGATACATTTAACCCTCCTCCCGTTTCATATTCTGCATTGGAAATAGTCCTGGATAGCAAAGGTCATGTGAGTCCTTTCGCCCTTCTCTCCCCTTCTGCTATGACAGCATTTGCCTGTTTGACTTGCCCACAGAATTTTTTGTTTTTCCTATTACATATGATGTGAAAGTGTCATTAAACATCCGATTTGTGCGATGAGTGGCTGGAAAGAGGGAAGAGCCAAACAGGAGCATATGGTCTTCCTTACAAGATACAGCCGTGTTCCTCTTAGTGTGTGTCACTTGTGTGTATGTGAGCTTTTGTGTGAGAGAGAGAAAGCAAGGGATCGATGTGTGTGTGTGTGTGTGTGTGTGTAAACCTCTGACAGAGTACATTTGATACCTGATGCAGTCGTAGGAACCCTGTCTGAATTTAATTAACATTGTCAGAGTCCATTATATATTTGTGCTGTGTGTGTGTGTGTGTGTGTGTGTGTGTGTGTGTGTGTGTGTGTGTGTGTGTGTGTGTGTGTGTGTGTGTGTGTGTGTGTGTGTGTGTGTGTGTGTGTGTGTCTTTAGGTGAGAGGCATGTCCACTGACCCCTGTACTTGACAGATACTCAGTTGGCAAAGCTTCATCAAATATGCCGTAGCTATGCAAACTAGAGATGACTAACACTCCCAACTAGTGGCTGTTGTTTACTCTTAAAGCGGCTCTGTGCCCGTGTTCATCAAGCATCTAAGAATAGGACTGCCTCTGCAGGGCTCCCCTTGGCCATGTCGTAACCATATACATTGTGAATTAAAAAGGTGAGACGAGTGCAGGACCACCTCTCCTACTCTGAGACGTGTTGTGTAAGCTGGCCCCTGGCCTTAGTCAGCATAATTTTCTATAGTTGATCACAAACAACAAACTGCAACCCGCTCAGATGGGTCCTCAGGAAGCCAATTAAACCGCAAATGAAACCTGCAAAAAGAATTAACACTGCGGCCATTAGCTATTGTAGTGTCTGAGATCCAAACACCATCCAATGGGCTTTCAGTATCCCACAGTGATAAGTATCACACTATTGCTACTTTGTATCTCCAGTCCTGTTTTGCATTGTGATCTCACATTCATCTTGCATATCACCTGTGTCTTTTTACAGCTGGCAATTGCATTAAGACAGAGTGTTGCTTGTTTTTGATGTCTGAATATGAGAATGAGTGACAATAGTTTTGTACTGTTCCAACAGAACCATACTCCTCTAATACAAAGCAGGTTAACAGTTAATTGAATCTTATATTTCACCCGCTACTTTCCTAATATCCAGATCAGAGGCGGCCAGCTTTGATCTAGAGTGTTCCGGTTTCCATGGTCGCTCAGCACTTCAATCAATCAATTAAAGTGATCTGATTGCACAGTTTAGTCACATTACCTGTTCTCTTGAGTCTGAACTGGATGCTGAATTTAGAGTGGGTGCAAAACCCAGCAGACGCTGCCACGCTCCAGAATCAGGTTTGGCCACCCGATTCAGTGTGTTTATTACCAGCTGAGCACTTTCTAACCGCGATTGAAATTGGCTTTTTTTTCTCCCTGATTGGCCCAAAACTCTATCTTGACTTTGACCGTTAAAACTTCATCGCTGCTCAGAAACAAATACACACAAAAGCGCAGGTGAGGTTGGATGAGAACGAAGCTGAGTGTGTCTTTATCGGTAGAATGACCTGCAATTTCCAAGGACAAGTTTGAATGTGTGGTTGTGGATTTGCAGAGAAATATCCCACGAGAGAAATCTCTGAGGTCTGAGGTCTGAGGTCTTCCTTTGGATTCTCATTTCCCTTGACTTATTTATTTCCCTTTTATTATTATTATTATTATTATTATTATTATATGTGAAGTTTTAAGGATAGTGAAAAGTAAACCAGATCATTGATGCTCTGTGTTTGCTTATGAGGAACACCTTGTGTGTGAGAAAGAAAACCAATATTGGACTCCCTAGAAATCACAGCAACATGTGTGTGGCATGGTTGCCTTGCATTTATTTTACTCAAAATTTTCATGGTAAATCAAGCTGTTAGAAATGCCCTTAACACAGATATTAAATACTAAAAATAATTCCAGATGCACATAGCCTGTCGTTCGGGCTGGCCAGGATGTGGAGTGAAAATTCTGGCCACTGTGTGCACTGGCGTAAGCGATGGAGGGGACGTGGACTTTGTACCGTTTAGCCCTCAGGCCTACTCAGAGGTCATTGCCCCAGCATTTTTTTTTTCACCGAATCGATCGATGAAAGCAAACACAGGGATGAAACGCACCTGTGTTTGACCGACCGAAAACTTTGATCTCGGCCTCTGCACCCCTGTCCGATCCCCACACAGAGTGCCTTCACCTCCGTCAATGGCAAAGGTCAAAGGTGAACTGGAGGAGGCGGTGTCCAGAGGAAACCGCCAGCAGTCTCAAGTGTCCCGCTGGAAATTACCAGGATGAGGATTGTTGTCCTCATCCTGGTAATTTCAGGGATGTAAATGTAAACAGTAAAATGTTGTAATGTCCTGCAAGACCATTCTGTTAAATGCCTACATGTAAATAATATAGCCTCACATTCATTGGAGTGCATTATAACTTATTGCAGACATGCAAACATGTCCTTCAGAACGTGCTGTTCCATTTAAAACAGAGTAGAATATGTCCTTACATAGACTAAAGTCTGTTTCGATTGAATTGCATATGTACTCAAAGGGACAAAGCGCATGATTGATTGAATGTAGCCCATAGTTTATAACTTGTCCCAGTAATTGTTTTGGATGTGGGGATGTGGGATGTGATTTTTTTCGCTCTCGTGTAACCATGGTGACACCATCACTCTCTCTGCTTCCCTGTCCACAGCTTACCCGATAAGTGACTTGCGACCCCAAACCAAAACCTCTTACCTAATGTGTCATATTATATGTGTTATTATCTTGTCTGCAAGAGCCATAACTATCCCTTTTAAACCCCCCCTATTGTATTCAGAGCTATTCAAATTAATTACCCACTTGTGTTCTGAATTAATGGCCTGTTTGTTGTCGCAGGACAGGAAAAGTGGGTGTCAGGCAGAAACCAGCCAGCTCGTAGGCCTTTGTTTCGCCTGACAACAAGGACAACCGGTTCTTGTGTGGGATATATGGTGCTAGCCAGTGACCTTGAGTGATAGCAGACCTCTATAACTGAAGAGGGGATTTTCACAGTGTTGTGTGTCTGTTCTGGGTTTAATGTAAAAAATGTGGTCAGAAATTGTGGACATTGTGCCAGTTGCTGAGTCTCCCTCTCTCAAAACAATGCCTCCTCTGGTCTGTACCCAGCAGTCGTCTTTAGAACTTTTTTAGGATGCTTACTTAGACATTTACGTTAGTTAACAGATTGTATCTGAGGTGAAACTTCTTGTAAATATGAAGCAGTTCAGGGGGTGTGGTGAGGACGGTATCTCCCACGATGGGGAAGTGCTTGGGTCAGCTTTCAGCCTGAGCCGTTTACGCTGGCACACCTTTGTTTCTCCTAGCAAGGCGAAATGATTTGAATTTAAAAGAGGCAGAAAGAAGACGGTAACATTTGGGAAACAAATTGGGCTCTCTTCGCAAGCGTAGGTTTTAAGCTTTGAATTAAGATACTTTTTCTCTTTTGTTTATGTAGTAGTCAAGTACAAGTTTGATGGCAGTTGCATTTCACTGCCATCAATGCCATTGCATTTCATTGCACATTTTTCTGTTCCTCTTACAGAAAAATGTTTTACTTAGTTAAAAATAAAAAAAAAACGTTACATCATTTTTTGTGCTCTGAAAAAGCCCTCATACTCTGCCCATTTATTGATGTTTCTTCTGAAGGCCTTTTGTTCTCCATGTTCAGCCAATGGGGGTTCACGCTTGAGTAAATATTCATATTTATATTTAATTGGCTGGCGTAGCACCAAGCACCTCACAAAATATGAGGTCATTGTTTTTTCATGGCTGGTTGCAATTGTTTATGTCACGTCCCATGGCCCAAGTCTAGATGCAGCCAGAGACACTCCTACGCCTTTTAGCACAGAAAAATGTACTGATCCACCAGAAAAACATTTTCATGTATTTATCCTTCCTTTTATGTTTTCTTCTTTATCATTGTCATTATCTCATAACCTCAGCAAAAAAGATACTTTGTTACTGCATTCATCTGTAAAATGTTAGCATACCTCCCACAAGTGAATGAATAGCAAGTAATAGATATCAAGTGCAAGAAGTGGCTAAAGAATGCTGGCTTGTATAATATTCCAACTGAGTCCTCTTTTTTCTGTCTTGTTGCCATGGTAAAGCATGGTTCAGTTCATTACCTCAAACCAGAGAGCAGAGTTCTGCCACAGTTTGAGACTGTGAGTGGAAACTTGATGAGAAGTTGTTCATCTCTCAATATTCTACACTCAGAAAACTATTTCATTTTCTGCTTGCTTCCTGTGTTATCTTCATTAACTCTGATTTATTATTGTTTTTTATTTTATTATTTGATAATGTTTTTCTCTATTTAGCCTTATAAAACTGTAAAAATCTGTCCTCTGGATTTTTCATAAGTGTCGTCGATAAGCCATTACGTCGTATGGTTTGAATCTTTTAACCTCATGTTGTCTTATGATCTTTCGTAAGTGAAGCTTGCTCAGCCGGGAGACTCAGGTCTGAATCTCCATCAGCTGAGAGTCTGCTGGTTCTTCCCTCTGCTGCCCCAGCCCTCACCTGCTTGCCTCTGCCCCTGTCTGTCATTGGGGGGCTTGGGGGACAAATATTTACTCCCTGTCTGTACTTTAATTTGGCCCTGTAATTGCTGTGCTTCTTCCTCAAGGAGCTCCCGATACGCAGGACCAATCCACTAAAATGAATGTAATGCCAGTGAAATGCCATTTGCACCTTAATCAGATGCATGCTCTCCTTACTGAAGTACATGTTGTTGTGACAGTGGAGTGTCATGGTGAGAATCTGTGCCTGTAACCCAGTGACTGAGGGTTAAATTACCACACCCTTCAACTCCTGCTCCTCTCGAACCACATTCATCCTGACATGCTTCTGTAAAAGTCAGGCTGTGAAAGTAGTCAGGATAATTTGATAATGATTAAAATGTCCCACAGGCCTATTTAATGAAGTATGTTTTTTGCTTCCAGCCAGAAGCTTTAATGTGCAGAAGGCGGAGACAATGCTTAGGAAGGTAAGTCACTTCCTGTTTTATTTCTCCCTTTCTCTCAGTCTGCGAAAGGCTTGGCTGATTGAAGGGTTTGTATTTGTATTGAGGGAATGAGGTGTCATGGCACCCCATATAGGTGGCGCTACTGGACAAATCAATCATTGTGTTATGCTGTGGAGAGCAAAGCCTTTTGATTCGCTCCAGGCATCTGACAGCCTTCTGTAGCTCCACCTATTATGGGATTTATGAAGCCCCCTTCTGACATCACTGGTTTTAAGTTTGTGAGGAAGTGAATGCTCAGTTAACAGTTAAAATCTGCCTCTCGATTGACTTTAATGTGCTCAAGCCAAGGCGGCATATCATTTAAAAGTAACAAGCAGGACTTCAAGTCACCAGTGAAACTGTAGCATTGTAAAGCTTGATAACAAATTTCAGTGTTGTTCCCTCACTTGTGTGCATTACTTTGGCCTTACATAGTTTTGTGTGCTTACCAAAGGACATTGAGCTCTTGAGAAGTCATGCCACCTATTTCAAAGGGCCACACAACATACTCATTGGCAGTTCTGAGGTTTTAATTAACTAGGGCTCCACATATAGGCTAAATATGGCAGCGTGGAGGCGAGGCACAAGCCAATCCAGATGTAAGCAATATTTTCTAGCCAATGTCATGTGTCATGTGGTGTTGCCGTCACCTTGCAGTTGTATCTTTGTGCATTCACAGGGTAAGCTTCACAGTCATCTTAATTACTGATTGGTCAAATACTGTGTGACAAAGTATGACAAAAGAGTCGTCTGACAAAAGTCCTTGACTGCCCTGTTCTCACAAGTGTAATTTACATTCCATTCCAGTACATTCCGATTGGTGCATGAATGGTCAAACTAATGCTTGAAGAAGTTATTAAAGAAATGGAATCTGTCAGTCCTTGCGGCAAGATGTAGCCAACAGGGAAAAAGACTATAAGAGAAAAGCAAGGGAAGCTGTTTTAATTTACAATAGGCTCCCCCTTGTGGCGAGAGTCAGTACAGTGACCAAAAGTGGTTTCTTTTTAAAGCAAATGTGTGACCAGTACTGATGGGATGTTGAATGGACGGTATGGAAGCTAGAGAATTGTCATATGGGCCTAAGCCTGATATGTACTGTGTCTGTGCCTAATGATCTGTGTTTTATCCCCAGCATGTGGACTTCAGGAAACACATGAAGGTCGATTCTCTAGTGACGGACTGGCAGCCACCTGAGGTAGAGTGCGAAACTCCTCATTTTTCACTGCATTGGAATGACACAGGCTGGTCCATGTTTTACAGAATACTGTCCAGTCATCGTCTTTACTTGTTTAGCCAATTTAGGTTTACGGGGTAGGGATCCATTGCAAAGGCAGAGTGAAATTAGTTATGACATCATAACCTTTGCCTCTGCTAGTGTCTCACTGGCTTCTGATTGGTTGAACGTGTGTTGTGCGTACAGGTGATCCAGCGGTACCTGGCCGGGGGTATGTGCGGCTACGACAAAGAGGGGAGCCCCATCTGGTACGACGTGATTGGCCCGCTGGACCCCAAGGGCCTCCTGCTGTCTGCCAGCAAGCAGGACTTCCTCAGGTGCAAGATCCGCGACACGGAGACGCTGCAGCGGGAATGCCGGCTGCAGTCACAGAAGGTACACGTGGGGGTCTGCCACCTCAAATACCCTCACAACTCAACCGTCTGCCAAAAGACTGAAAGGGAGATGGGAATGTAACGCTGGCTTCGTTGTTAGGCTCAAATGAGCCTGAGCGGTGTCTCACTTTGATGTGATACAGCTCTGCTCAACTCTAGCAGATTGACTTTAATAATCTAAAGGTTAGTTAGTGGTGTTTCTGATTAATTATGACAATCAGAGATGGGTGCGTGAAACGATAACCTGTCAACAGAATCCTCTCTCAGAAATCTGTGGGCACTGACTGGATTGCAGGAAGCCAGAAAAGTAAACAAAGCAGCCCATACACCCTACCAGAAACTGGGTGTGTTTCTGGGTGAAACTGGGTGTGTAGTGCTAACAAGCAGAGTGCTAACATGTGGTCTCACTGCTGCCCCCTAGCTGGGGAAGAATGTGGAGTCCATCACTCTGATTTACGACTGCGAGGGGCTCGGCCTGAAGCACCTGTGGAAGCCTGCCATCGAGGCGTATGGAGAGGTAAGGACACAGGCTAAGTGTGTTACACACGCACTCTCTAATAACACAGCTACAGTGTGTTACACACTCACACTCACTAATGACACAGCTACAGTGTGTTACACACTCACACTCACTAATGACACAGCTACAGTGTGTTACACACTCACACTCACAGCTACAGTGTGTTACACACTCACACTCACTAATGACACAGCTACAGTGTGTTACACATTCACACTCACTAATGACACAGCTACAGTGTGTTACACATTCACACTCACTAATGACACAGCTACAGTGTGTTACACACTCACACCCACCAAAGACACAACTACAGTGTGTTGCTCATTCAAGTGCAGGGAACATTATTGCTACAGTACCTTGCTCACTGTTTTTCATGGAGACATAGTGACCCTGGTGCAGTGTATTACACACAGTCACTCTTATTCGCTGAGAGATCCTGACGCTGGTACAGTGTGTTACTCTTTCACACTCATTGTCTCACAGGGAACAGAGTAGCTGCAGTGCTACACAATCATTCTCACTCAGACTGTTAATGCTGTCCCAGGTCTCAGCGTGAAGGGACAAATCTCTGTGTGTCAGCACACATTCTCAGCAGAAGCACAAAGTTTTGGCAGAAGCTCCTGAACGAGTGCTGAGTTTGGACTTGGGGTTGCCAACATTACCCTCATGGCACGACACTAGACTCAACACAAGACTTAACACTGTGTGGGGGAGGGTGCTGTGTTAAAGGTGTTGGCAGTGGAGGTGGGGTCAGTGTGATTCAGTGCAGTTTTATGGCAAAAGGCAACATTACAGTGTGTTGGTTTTTCACATAATGGCATAAATATGGGCAGATGAGGCGTGTCTTTTTGGCTGACATACATTGCTGCGCCCTTGTCTGGGCCCTTTTGCGTAATGCTTTGCTTCTCTGCTCCTGCAGGTCCTCACTATGTTTGAGGAGAACTATCCTGAAGGCCTGAAGAGACTTTTCCTCATCAAAGGTGAGACTGTTCTGCTCGGCTCACATCCAGTCACATAAGACTTCATTTTTATTTCACTTATCTTTTTTCAAAAGGAGAACTGGCCAAGCCCGCAACAGGGCAGCCTGTAATCTAGTGGCTAAGGTACATGACTGGGACCCTTGAGGTTGGTGGTTCAAACCCCAGTCCAGCCACTGCAAGAACACCATTGCTGTTGGGCCCCTGAGCAAGGCCCTTAACCCCACATTGCTCCCAGGGGGGATTGGCCCTTGGTTAGCCTTATCTACTGTAAGTCACTTTGGATCAAAAAAGTGTCAGCTAAATAACTGTAATGTAATGTAACAGGACATATACAAAACTGCAGTAAAAACAAACAATACGCAACCTGTTGTAATACAATGAACAAACTAAGCAAACAAGCAAAATAATGGTTCCAGGCTCCAGTGTGGTATGAATGCTCCAAATTCAACTTTTGTAGCTACAGCTGGAGAAATACACTGAAATATATGTACTGATAGTTAGCCCGTGGAGTCAATCTGCCCGAAAATGCACCTAAAACCAAGCAGAGCGCTTTCACGTGCTGCTTGGCTCCACTGCAGGAGTTAATTGGTTTATAAGGGCCAGATAAGAAAAGAAAAGATAAGATAAGCTTTGTTGGCCTTCTGCATGGAAATCTTTTGTTTGCGCGATTGGCGGGGTACACAGTTAAGATTAAATATATCAATATAAAAGGTTATTGGGAAAAGAGTAACAGGTTCATCTGACTGTATAAGGTGCTCTCATACATGGTAATTGAATAGCTCTTACTGAATTATTTGACGTGCTTGACAGTTTATTCAACTTCCCTGTTTACTCTCATGTCTTTGGTTTTTGTGGTCCATCTGGTTTATACTTCCCTCCTCTAGGGCAGGGTGTTAGTTCAGCATCCGTCTATGAACTTGCCTTGATTTTATAGGTCTCTCTGGATAAATGTGGCTGTTAAATGCCTTTTAATGTTATTTAATGTGATAGTCTCAGTGTGAAAGCAGTTTGGTTGGCAGTTCTGTTGATAGTTTCCCTAATTCACATCATCCTGTCACCTTCCTCCCCCCTTCCCTGTAGCCCCTAAGCTCTTCCCTGTGGCCTACAACCTGGTGAAGCACTTCCTGTGCGAAGACACCCGCCGCAAGATCATTATCTTGGGAGGTTAGTGTCTCGCCTCACCACACTACCCAGGGAGGATGCACCCCCATGTATGACCTACAGGGGGAGCTGGAGATACAAATACATTCACCTCCAGAAAACGACTTATCAGATAATTACAACAACACTTTGCATTGGAATTAAACACACTGTGTTTTGAATGGCCGCAAAGCAGTACATCATTAACTGTATGCAGCCAATGGTGCAAGCATCTCATGAATCAAACTCAACAAGGGCAGAAATGTGTCTACAAGCTTTTATTATTATGCAAATGATTTATATTAATATTAACTTTATTTGTACAGCACATGTGGTATAAAGAGAAAACTGATAATACTTACAAAGTTTACAATTAAAACTAGTAAGAACTGGCATATACCATACATACAATTATTAGACCCCTCCCCTTGAAAATCCGTAGATATATAAAATTGGTAAAATACAATGAAAGTAATGAAAAAATAAAATAAATAAAATAGATATCTCTACTCATCCTTGATGTATGTGTTTAATTGAGTGTCTGCTCATCTCTTTGTCTACATCTGTCTGTCTTTCATGATATCCATATGTCTGTGTTTCTGTACACTCATCCCTGCATGTCTAATTGCCCTGTGTGTGTCTGTCTGTCTTCCTGCAGCTAACTGGCAGGAGGTGCTGCGGAAGTACATTGACCCGGAGCAGCTTCCCGTGGCATATGGGGGAACCCTGACTGATCCTGACGGGGACCCTAGCTGTCGGACCTGGGTGAGTGTGGCCCCAAAATCATGGGATGGAGCTGAGGGGTCCAAGGGCTGCTGCAGTCCTTTTTTCCTCAAAATTTTCTCCTTTTTCTGTCCTGAACTGAGCTGCTGCACATCAGGCCTTCTGACCAGCTGTCTCTGGTAGACTCCTGGAAGGATACAATACATGTTACTCCTCCGATTCATATAATCACATATTGCCAATGTCATCGGAGGAGAACAAAGTCAACACATGATCAGACCCAAGTAACCTGCAGTCACCCGGCTGGCCAGGAGAGGCCACCAGAGAGCAATGAGACTGCTCGCACCCCTGCTCATTGCCTCACCAATGTGGACTTCAGGCCCTTGCCGATTTTGGCACAATGAGGACCCCAAACAAAGCAGTGGCTGAATAAATGCCTGTGTTCCAAACTCCTTTTCTTCTGTCCCCGCTTGCTTCAGTAGCGCTAAGCTCAGATCAGCAGCCGGGCCGGCCAGCCAACCAGCCCTTCACTCAGAGCATTGGGTTCAGTACACGCTTATTCAGGATTCGTGGAATAATTTTATTAGATTCTATTAAAATGATTTCGCCTTTTAATCAAGGACAATTCATTGAACTACAGGATTTTGATAGCCATCTCAGAGGGGGGAAAAAAACCGAGGAGGAAAAAGTGGCTGTCAGCACTGTTCCACTTATGAAGCTGAAGCTGCGTGGCGGGGGAAGGGGGAGGGGGGCAGGGAACTCTCTTCTGCACAGGGGGGGCTTTGTTCTCGGGTGTCCTGTTGGCGGCGAAGAATCGAGTGATTCAGCAGAATCTTCCGACCCGCGTTCCGGGAGCCAGCGCGTCCTCGGCTGAAAGCATGCATTAGCGATTAGTGCCGGCCTGCGTGACTGCTGAGCTCCCCCTGAGCCCCGCGCACGGACCACACAGAGTCAGGCCAGAGCTCCTCTCCCAAGCTCTGGCTCTCACCAGCGTGTGGCTGGGGTTACACTCAGAGTGCATTAATCAATCAATCAATCAATCTATCAATCAGCCAATCAATACACTAATGCATGCATCTGTATGTGTGCAGATGTATGCATGGATGTATGCGTACCTTGAGGTTTTAAGTAAAAAAAAACGGCCCTTTAAAAATCTATGTATTATTATTAGTTTTTACTGTATAAATGTTGGTAGGTAAATAGACCTGTTACCAGGCACTAAGTTGTCCTCAGGCACAGGTTGGATAGACAGATAGATAGACAGATTCAGATAGTGATTGTTAAACATCCTGTTGTCAGATTATAACCCTGCATGTCTGTTGAAGGTAAATTAGGCAAGTCGCATTTACCCTGCATCTCTGTTGAAGGTAAATTAGGCATCCTGTCTGTTGAGAAATTATAACCCCTGCATCTCTGTTGAAGGTAAATTAGGCAGGTCGCATTTACCCTGCATCTCTGTTGAAGGTAAATTAGGCAGGTCGCATTAACCCTGCATCTCTGTTGAAGGTAAATTAGGCAGGTCGCATTAACCCTGTGTCTCTGTTGCAGATAAACTACGGGGGCGATGTACCGAGCTCGTACTACCTGCAGGACTCGCTGAAGACACAGTATGAGCAGAACGTCACCATCAGCCGCGGCTCCTCCCACCAGCTGGAGTATGAGATTCTGTCCCCAGGCTGCGTGCTGCGGTGAGTGAAATTCTGACAGATGGGTGCTGTGTCCGAAAACTAGCAGACAAGTCATAACTTCTCTGTCCACCTGATCTGCAGAGCATGGATGGGTGAAAGAAATAAGGCAAAAACCTCACCTGGTCAATCCCTAGTCTTTTTAGATCAGTGTAATGTCAGTGGAAGTCCGAGGTGGAAGGGGAACACTACCTCACTTCATTCAGACGCGGGCCCTGATTCCTGTTTTTTCTGTCTTCCCCCTGGCATTTGAAAATCTGAAAACAGTGCCAAAACTAATGGTGCTGCTTGAGGGTGTCCCAAACTAAGTACAGAGCTTTTACGGGTCCTTCAGTTCCAACCTTTGGCTGGATACATGGCTTAACAAAGAATCTGGGTGTTAGAAGCTTCCGCTTTGCCTTGTCTGGGAGCAACACTCTCTATATAATATGAACTGGAGGGCCACAAAATTATTACCAGGTAGGGATTACAAAACCAGGGCCATTTGGCAGCATATGAACTGATGAACCACAGCAAATACGCTATAGCTGTGACCAGGCCACTCCACTGCCGCACCACCTTTTAACCAGTTGGCATGAACAGAAACACACACCTTCACACACACACACACACACACACACTTGACCTCCATGCCAAATTTCAGCCTCCTAGGGCAAAAACTGTGGCTGCCAAATGATAGGGAAGTTTTTGTGGACCAACCGACCAACCAACCAACTGACAGAGCGACCCATAGAGCAGCTGGTCGCTGCTTAAAATTAAATGGGTTATGTTTTTCTTTCTTATGGGGGGTTCTGCATGCCTTATATAGGGGGCCCAACCTCATTTTGACCCCTGCCCTTTACCCATGATCCCCTTCTTCCCAGGTGGCAGTTTGCGAGTGATGGGGCAGACATCGGTTTCGGGGTTTTCATGAAGACCAAGATCGGAGGCAGGCAGAAGGCGGGAGAGATGCAGGAAGTAGTGCCCAGTCAGCGCTACAATGCTCACCTGGTACCTGAGGACGGATCCCTCACCTGTGCGGAAGCAGGTGTCTGTGAGTGTAGGGATGAGGGCTGTGGGGGGGTTCGCGGGGGAGGAACAAGCCACATTCATTTGACTAACTCAATGACCTGCGCCAAGTTTGAGTGTTAATTTATCCCTTTGAGTCTGAGTGATTCTTACTAAATTACTCTCTGTAATCTCTGTGTAATAAATCACTCATTTTATAACAGCTGTCTAGACTGCTCTTTGATGTAGACACACAAAACGATCCATTGTAATGAAATCTAATGAGATAAGTGGACTGAGACTTTTAGTTTCGCATGTACTTTTTATCGAGAATAATTTTACCTCATAGAAGAGGAAACTTTTACACACAGTCCATTTATACAGCTGGATATTTACAGAAACTATTCAGGTTGAGTACCTTGCTCAAGGGTACAGCTGTAGAGCCCTACCTGGGGTTTTAAGCTGCAACCTTTGAATTACAAGCATAGTGTGCTAACCATTGTACTACACCACCACCAATAGGGTGTATAGGGAGAGTTAGCATATTGGTACATTTCAGTGTTGGTATCCCTGCCACCCATTCCAGATGTGCTGCGATTTGACAACACCTACAGCGTCCTGCATTCCAAGAGGGTGAGCTTCACAGTCGAGGTCCTGCTGTCCGACAGCCAATTACAATCCGGGAAGAACAGGGATCGTTAGGCATTGGTTGGATCAGCGATGGAACTCTGACCCAAACAGCCAATAGCAGGACGGATATCACAATGACAGAGGACAGTTTCTGCCTTCTTCTTTCACCTGTTCCACAATGGAGACTTATCTACTGTAGCCCAGTGCCACTAACATTCTTTATATAGAAGAGTCTGGAGACCTGTTCTAATCTCGCTAAAACCTTGGGCCTCAGCAGTGCAATTATAAAGGGGGGCTGAATTATTGAATGAGACACCCCCTCTCTGAATTGAACAATCAGTTTCTTCATCTCTTGCCCCTTGTGAAGATATTATGTATGGTGTATATAAGGTGTAGTGCTTGCTCCTGGAGCAGAACAGTCCTGCTAAAGCGGGGTGCAATGAGAGCAGAAACCAGGCAGTTGGCCATATTGTGAGGGTATAGCTAGTGTAGCTGTGTGCTCAGCTTATGTGCACTGTAGTTAGGCCTGAAAATCTCCAACAAAACTCAAGGGTGCTTTCACAAATACCATAAAAGGTATGGGCCTGAGTGTGGAAAATCAGTTCATTTGTCTGGTTCGTTTGAAAAGGGTAAGCGCTAACTTAGCACCTGATTCTGCACTAAAACACCGTACTGTTGTCTGCAAAGGGTTTGTCTGTTATGCAAACCAAGGCTGGAGTCACTGCTGGTGTGAAAGTATTCACACCAAAGGAAGTTAATCAGTTTTATTATTTACATTGACATATTCATTCTCACTGGTTGTTACATTCAATTGAGGGCAAATATTTTTTAATGTAAAACATGCATCATAATTTAATCTATTGTGCATAAAGCATTGTGTTCCTGTGATTTTGAATAATTGTGTGTGGTGAAGCAGTGTTTTTAATCACCTGTGTGTCAGCTACACTGAAATCAGACACATTCACTGTTATGTGTCTGTTTTTATCATTCTTCAGCTCACCTGAAGAGTTGCCAGCTAGATCCGTAATTTAATTGTTAATCCATGAAAAACATACATTTCAGATGAAAATTGTTTTGAGCCAACTTGCCCTTCTTTTAATAGTATTTGATACATTTTTAATTTTTTATAAACTCCAGTTCAAACTGACTCAGCCTTTTAAGTGTGAAAGTGGTCTTGATGTTGAAAACCTTATTCAGACTTTTTAAATTCATTGTTAATAACAGGGTAAAAATGTTTATTTTAATCACTAAAATCTGCATATGGTTAAATAATGTCTGATGTCCACCATAAAACAAGCTGTAAACTTTAAATGTGTATTCTCTTGGTCAGTTTTTAAAAAAAATAACAACAGAGAATTACAATTAATTGTTTACATGTCTCAGAATTGTAGAGCTGCTGTATCAGGTCCTGTCAGTATGAAAATGATTGTAATGTTCTCCTAAGCAACAGTAGTTTGTATGAATAATTAATATGTTCAACTGAAGTGGTAGACAATTAATTTGTGAATCTTAATGATGACTGTGGTTCCTTAGCTGCTAGTATAGTAACTATGTAGGCCTACCTCTTAAAAATTGTTAGATGTTAATTTGTTATTTATTTGTAATTACTACACAAGGATGATTGATGTCAACAATGTTTTTTAATTAACAACATGAATAAAATATCTGTGTTTAGCAGATAAATTCCGTTAAAAAGAGTCCTGCAGATTTGTACTGTTTATTTGTTTTAGTTTTGGTGACATTTAAATACTTTCATCTTTCCTCTTGAAGGCACTTTTCTCTCATGTTCAAGCCTCACCTGCCCATGAAACAGGCCGAAAAGTTTTACCTACACCGCACAAGGACTGGATTTCACATGACACGTCTAACAACATTTACTCCTGTCAATGAGGAAACATGACCCATAAACTTCTGCACGTCTAACAACATTTACTCCTGTCAATGAGGAAACATGACCCATAAACTTCTGCACGTCTAACAACATTTACTCCTGTCAATGAGGAAACATGACCCATAAACTTCTGCACATTGTTTACTTTTATATTTGCCATTTAGCAGGCATGCTTATCCAGAGTTTTACATTTTTACATATTGCACATTGAGTCTGTTTTTCTCTCTGTATGTATGTATCTATCTGTATGTGTGTCTGTTGGTATGGGTCCCGGTTTGTCTCTGTGCCTGTGTCTTCTCTCAAGTGAACAAGGTGTGGGGAGAGAAAGGAGGCCCAGTGAATTGAGCCTTCATTATATCCAGACTTACTCTTGATGGTTGACATTCACCCATGTGTATGTAAAATAGTCACCATAAACCTCGCGGAAGTGGAATTGGTGCTTTACATTCTATCACGTCTCAACCTTTAAACTTTATACAATACATTTTTTTTTCTCAAAAGTGGGGGGAAGGATCGAGGTCCCTATGAAACCTCGGGGGGGACGTCATCTGTGCCCCTGACGTGACCCCAGATTTGTCAGAGATTCAAGTCATGTACTACACCATCCCATAGCTAAACACGGCAGGTTGCGGTTCACGGGTTCAGTGCTGAGGTTTAGGAGGTAAGATTTACTGAGAGGGTGTGGATTACTTGGCAAGTAGACGCCTCATCAGATTGCGGACCTCGAAGGCTGGGTCACAACTTTTAAGATGTTTTTTTTAACTGAAGTGTAACTGAATCCGAATCACCCCCGATCACGGACACAACGGGGAATAACATGTCTTTTGGCGCCGTGTGCCAAATTTCCGCTAGATGTGAGAAGAATCGTGTAAGAAGAGCATTAGCAACCTATAAACTGTACACCAAGGACGGATTACAGACAAGGCCAATGCGGTCAGTATCCAGAGACCTCTGACCGTCAAGGCCCTCGGGCTGCAATCCAAGCGCTGGTGCAAGCAAAGGAACACGTCTGCATCTGTAACGGTGCGCCTCTCGGTTTATTTGGTCAATTAGTTGGTGATCATTTAGTTTTTAGATATTACACACTCGGTTGGCGATTGTGAAATTTCTATTGTATTTATTATGCTAATTACGCCCTTATCACACAAGCGTTTTGAAGTGGTTATGTGTGTTTGACGCTGGGGGGTTCACATCCCTCTGGGGGACCCTGCAAAGATACCTGTGCCTAGAGGCTTCTTAAGGCCTAGATCCGTCCCTGATTTACACAACACTCTATAACAACATTGAAGCAAAGCGCGTACAACCACATTACATCTGTCTGTGTTTATGACGTATACGGGTTGTGCAGAGTTCAGTTTATGGACTGTACTCAACCAAAGGATGGGTGACACAGGTCTTAATCTGCAGGCTATTATTTAATCTATCGTTTCAATGTCCTGATGGCTGTGACTGTGGAGTCAGTAGGGAGACACCAGAGGAGGTTTACAGGTTCTTTGAAGCATAATTCATCCGCTTGTGCCCGCCAACCAATGTCATTTTAATGAGCCACAGCTTGGTGAGATTTTTTTTTAACCGTTGGAGAAGAGCCGTCCCTAACTCTCACGGATTTTATTACCAACTCTGGACTTTTTAGTTACTTTATCAACTGGCTGTAATGACACAAGGAGCATTTTACATCCAATTATGATATGGGGCTGCATTGCTGACAGCAAAAAATATGTTTGCACGTGCAGCAATTTTGTACTCTATTCGTATTGTCAACACAAGAGGGAGCTCTTGCATAGATAATACGATAACAGCGCTCAGGACACGCGCATCCTCTTCGTCGGAGGACATGTTTATGCAGTAAATCAATTTAAATATCTCGGCTGGAAATAAATAATACCGACTGCAATCACAACACTGTGATAAATCAAAATAAATCAAACATATTTAAAGACAACTGTGTGCGTCAAATGGGCACATTGAATATAAAGGTTTGTGAAAGTAAGGTCAAGGTCATAGGATTGATCTAAATATTTTAGGGGTCATGAGCGGATGGGTAATTGGAAGGTAATAAAATGGTCGCAGAACTCATTAATGAAACATTTATTTGAAATGCACTGAAAATCCATTCATTCAAAAATTGTGGGAGATACTAAGGGGAAATCATTCTAAGGCTTATTACTTTATTTGCAGAATAGATACTCTACTTCGGGAAGGCTTGAAGGCTTTGGCGAGTTAATTACTAATTCAGCCTTATTCCAATGGCTCTCGTGAATGCACCGGCCATCATGTGAAACAGTAAGGCCGTATCAATGTCAGAGGGCCACCGGTGGTTGAGGTTGCGTCACAGAGGTGTCTCTGACCGGAAACCTGACACGCGCAACGCAGATTGAGCCGCGGCGCTTTTCCAAGAAATCCTCGCGGCTCAGCCTGTCCTCGTGCGGTCCCCCAATGCGGTATTGCCGAGCGCGCCGGGGAGCCGAGCCAGGGAGATGCAGAGACGGGGGAGAGTACAGTAGGGCACGTCACGGGGGCCATGTGCTTTTACATAACAGCCGGGCATCGTTACAATGGCAGCTGCAACTCAAGTGCTCGGTTCACCGCACAACATTTCAAAGTCACTGTCTGGTACTGCGACAGACATTTTTTTTTCGTTTGTTTTTGTTACCTGAAGCCATTCGGTGTTAAACAGCCTATGTTATGACGACATGCCAGATATGTGTTCTAAAATGATTGGATATTCCTTTGACCAATTAAAATATTTTGTATTCTGAACACTGGCCATTGAAAACATTGCAAACTTAGAACAAAATAAGAGTAAGAGTGATAGGCTACATTCCACCTCTGAGGGGACATGAATGACAAAGATCCCAGCACATCTGGGTGTATAAAATCTTAAAGGCTATTAATCATTCTAGTTTCCAATCGTTTCAATGGAACCACATGTTGTAATTTCATAAATGTCCTCCCACAATCACATCGCATATAATAGCAAACAATTAATTATTTCCCACTCTATAATATTTACTTTCATCTAGCTGATTGCCTCTTGACTTTCTGAGGAGCCAAAGAGGCACTTTCTAAAGTTCAAAAATCCCTGCGAACATAAACAGGCGGTACTAAAAGTGTAGCCTATTGATTTATTAAAATGGTCATGCATTTATGATAATAATGCATTATTCTCCACATATCAATAACAGATTGTGCAAGATGTAGATATATTGCCACATCGTTTACAGTTCATCTACACAGCTTCGAATCACGGTTCATTTTTTTCTGAATGTTTTCCCAGATGCTGTCACACTTGGTTGTTTGTTTACACACCCGTCCCCCACGAACAGGAGCCGGTCCGCTACCTGACTGCTCCGGTAGGCGTTGCGGAAGGAGTTGTTATGTTAATGTAGGGGGCGGGTTGCGGGAAAGGGGAGTAGATGACGTCAGCTCCCTGCTCGCAGAGAGTGAAACAAACATGGCGACAGAATGGAGTGGACAGGGGTATGTTCTAACTTTAATCGTTTTTCTCTGGAGCGCAGTGGCCGGACGGATGGAGACAGCCGTCGAGGGGATCAGCGGCAGTCGGATCTTGGGTATGCGGCTGGAGAGGAGCGACAAACCTGCCACGACCACCGATGACGGGGTCATCCAGGTAACGGAGGAGAGCACTGTCCAGCTCAGGTTTTACGGAGTGCAAATGAACTCTGGCACCTGGTCGCAGATCAGGTTCACGGAGCACGGGGACGGCGGGGAGGAGGGCAACAGCATTGACAATGCTAACAGGACTTGTGCCGATTTTACCAAAGACATCAGCATCAGCAATTATATGAACGTCAGCAACCAGGGCACGTCGGGGTTGCTCGGCATCAACATTAAGCCGCTCCGCAAGAGCGAACCGCAGAAGGAGTACGGGCTGTGCGTCAGGAGTAGCCCCGATGGCAGGTGGCACCTCCTGGGCGACAGCGACGGGAGGATGCTGGTGGTGGAGGAAAAAAAGTCACTGCTGCCGGTATGGCTTCAGGCGATCCTGATATCGTGTCTACTGGTGCTGTCCGGTATGTTTAGCGGGCTTAATCTGGGACTAATGGCACTGGACCCCATGGAGCTCCGCATAGTTCAAAGTTGTGGCACCGACAAAGAGAAGCGGTACGCCCGCAAGATAGAGCCAATTCGCAGCAAAGGGAATTATCTGCTGTGCTCTCTGCTGTTAGGAAATGTTTTGGTCAACACCACGCTCACAATCCTTCTTGATGACCTCATCGGTTCTGGCCTGGGGGCAGTGGTTGCCTCCACGGTTGGCATCGTTATAGTCGGTGAGATTGTGCCCCAGGCGCTCTGCTCCCGCCATGGTTTGGCGGTGGGGGCGAACACCATCCTGCTGACCAAGTTCTTCATGGTGTTCACCTTCCCGCTATCGTTTCCAGTCAGTAAGCTCTTGGATTGCGTACTGGGCCAGGAGATCGGAACCGTGTACAACCGAGAGAAGCTGGTGGAGATGCTAAAAGTAACGGAGCCGTACAACGACCTGGTGAAAGAGGAGCTGAATATTATCCAGGGCGCTCTGGAGCTCCGGACCAAGACCGTGGAGGACGTTATGACCCCTCTCAGCAACTGCTTCATGATCCACATCGATGCGATCCTGGACTTCAACACCATGTCGGAGATCATGCAGAGCGGATACACGCGCATCCCCGTCTACGACGAGGAGCGCTCAAACATCGTCGACATCCTCTACGTTAAGGATTTAGCCTTCGTGGACCCGGACGACTGCACCACGCTGAAGACCATCACCAAGTTCTACAACCACCCAGTCCACTTCGTCTTCCACGACACCAAGCTGGATGCCATGTTGGAAGAGTTCAAGAAAGGTGAGTCTATCCCTCCATGTGTCTAGCTCTGCCTGTGACTGTATGAAAGTTGAGTCTCTCTTTCTCTGAAGGAAAACCCATCAAATAGTTGTAAAAATCACAGGTGAAAGACTTTTTCGGTGGACATTTGAAAGATGCACTGAAAGCAAAGGGCCCCATAAAGCTATTTGCATAAGTAGCATGTCAGAAATCAGTGATGTTTGGAGGCTGATAGAAGTTATCATATCTTATGCTGCCAAGAGTCCAGAAATTAAGTGGGAAAATAATCAGTGTCTTATTTTTTTTTACTTGGTATTGTATGCTGTTGAGACCCTTTGCATTTGTTTTCCTCAAAATTTACAACGTTGAACTTCCCACAGACCAGCATCTGTCTAATCAAGAAATAGAATTGTCTATGATTAATGAAAGTCAAACTGCTTTATTTTTAATAATTATTGGAAAGTATTCCGAATTCAGCTTCATTGAATTGTATGGCTGGCTTTATTTTTTCCCATTGGAAAAAAAACCATGACACCACAGTATTGCGTTGCAAATATTATCTTTATAGAGCATGTAGAACACATATGCTCACACATATGTACACACTTGCACATGAAAAACTCTCTCTCTCTCTCAAACACACACACACACACACACACACACATACAATCAGGTGCACAAGCATTCCTGCACACATGCATACCCTCAAATACACACTTGCACATGAAAAACTCTCTCTCTCAAACACACACACACACACACACACATACAATCAGGTGCACAAGCATTCCTGCACACATGCATACCCTCAAATACACACAGATATGCTTGCTCACTCATACTACACACTCAAAGACAAATCAACTTGCTTCTTGTAGTTCAAGTCAAAATGTTAAACTGTAAAATCAAAATTGAGTGGACAGTGATCACCAGCTAGCTGGTCAAATGGGAAGTTACTTGTAAATGTAAAAAAAAAAAAAAAGTTGAGTATGTTAAAAAGGAAGCCGCAGAGACCATGTTCGGATATAGGATACCTATCGATATCGAACGTGTGACGTAGCGATAGTTAGCCTTTGTTGCTATCTAATGTTGCCATCTGCTGATGAAAACTACAACTGAATTGCGCATGCCCCAATTTAACTGAATTAACGGAATCTGCCCCACAATTCGCGCCGCCAGCCAGATTTTAGAAGTCAAGTGTGACCATAACATTAAACACACACATACTCACGTACAAATACACACACACCAATATATAATAGCAGATAAATACACACACACACACACACCAAGCTACAGTTACTCACACACAAATTCACACACACCAACCTACATGTATGAGCACATAATTACACACACACACACACACACACACACACACACACACACATACACACAAATGCACACACATAAACCTACAAATCAAGTGCGCACACACACACACACACACACACAAGTCTGGGCACCAGTCTGGGCACGGGCCCGCAGTCGCAGTGTCATCTCTTCATGGTTAATAATGAGTGGCTGCTCCATCTGTGTATCGATGAGCTGAAAGGTTGTTGTGTTGGCTCTTCCCTGGGGCTGCTTGTTGTCTGCCACCCCCGCCCGCCCCCCCAAGCCTGCACACACCACTGAGAACTCAGTTTCATCGCCTGGGCTCTGAGCTCTGATGGGCTGAACGGACTCAGCCAGCCCTTCCTATAAGCCCTCTTTTTATTTATTTTTTTTTTTACTTTTTATCAAATCCATACAAACTGTTATGCAGTGTTTACCCCCAAGAGTACGTAGTCCATCATCTTGGTATTCTGATTTCCGACGCTTTTTCCCTCCCCGACTTTCACATAAAGCAGAGTTTAGCTGCTTTGTACCTACAGAAATTGCTGGAATGTCAGGAGGTTGGGGGTTCATATCCAAAAGCACACCTGGCCAAAGGTAGTGAAGTGCCTGTTTTTGGAATAGCAGTGTTGGCAGATGCTGTATACATTTAAATTGGGGGAAAATCAACATGGTTCAAAATGGCTCTGGAAGTCAGCCCGCGAATTTGATGTGAAGGTGATCTTTCTGAGCTAGGCGTACCATTAAATGTGTTTGTTAAATTTCATGTTGTTATTTTTGCTGCTGTGTGTGAGCTCTGATAAAAAATAGCTTTTTTATATGGACATACAGGTGCCTGTTAAAGCTGTTATTGTATCGGCATGAACGGAAGCCGCAGAGTCCCGGCCGGCTTCATTAGATAAAGCTGTCGCATACTGAGAACTCTGCACTGACACCTCTACACCAAACACATTTTGTTCCTGGGTTTTTTTTTGACAGAGTTCCAGTTTCACAGCCAGCATGAGCCCCGATCATTATTTATTTATTTATTTTTTGTAAGTATCTGTGAGACCAAACTGGGAGAAGCTCCAGGTTTTCCCAGAGATTAAAGAAACATTGTCCTTCCTCATTTACCTCCTGCAGAGTGTTGGATGTAGGTCCCTGTACTGGTGAATGACCCTGGAAGGATTGGCCCTCATTGGGTCTCTCTGGAGGTCGTTCGGTCCCTTGTTCCATGTCGCACCCACTACTTGCGGCACTTAAACGTTATGCTGCAAGGTCAGTAAAATTCCTACACCCCCTATTCTGACATGATTGCTCAATGTACCCCAGTAGGAGGCAGTGTTGAGCAGTTGATGAAGGGCTGGGCCAGAAATCTGAAGGTTGCAGGTTCAAATCCTATTTGGGTACAGTGCTGTCACTAACATGGGCAGGATTCCTGAATTGAGGTGACTTGTTTGTAAATGTCACAAGAGCAAGGTTCCAAAATGTTGTTTGCTTAGATTGTTCTGTATTTTTTCAGTCAACTAGCGCAATGTTAGTTAGTAAATATGACAGACCCAAAGCAAGGTTCTTAATGTGACTTAGATCAGTAAATACCTCAAGAACATGGTTCTTAATTTGACTTTTGTCAGTAAACATCGTGAGAACAATGACCCTGATGCAGCTTTATTTCCAGTAAACATCGAGCGGAACCTGGCAGCTCTGTTAGTCATCTTTAATGAGGTTGCCTGGTGAGCTAACAAATAAATAAACAAACAAATGCATGAATAAATAAATAATTGTTTATACTAAAAAAAAAAAAACACCTCATGCAGGAAGACAAATGCATGACCTTCCTGATTGGCGTGGAGATTGTACCACAGTGACAGTGATGGCTTGTGCATTTGCATCTTAGTCATTGTGTTTGAGGGAAGTGGAAAAAAACAGCCCGACGGCGGCTATGACTCACATATTTGCTCTGTGGGCTTCTTTGTGTCGAGTCACTTTGGTTAAGGTCCAGGTTGTGAATGGTTGTACCACTCTCTGTATTATTCTCTGTCTCTCTAAGTCTCTCTCTTCCTTTAACCACCCCTCCATCCTCTCTTGTTTTCTCATTCCCACGTGCAAATGTTTGTCTGTCTTGGTCTTCAGTGTGTCACCCATCAGCAATGTAATGAAACATAGGTTTGAATCATAACATGGACAGTTGCCTTAGAATTATTCCATAATCTACTGTCGACAGTAGTTTCCTCCATACTGCTCCTCACTAGAATATGGTTGGCTCATATAATCCTTTCCTACAGTAGAGTTCGAACCAGGCTGGCTCATTATACCCCCTTTCCCACTATAGAGCTGGAACCTGGCTGGCTCATTATACCCCCTTTCCCACTGTAGAGCTGGAACCAGGCTGGCTCATTATAACCCCTTTCCCACTGTAGAGCTGGAACCAGGCTGACTTATTATAGCCCCTTTCCCACTGTAGAGCTGGAACCAGGCTGGTTCATTATACCCCCTTTCCCACTGTAGAGCTGGAACCAGGCTGGCTCATTATACCCCCTTTCCCACTGTAGAGCTGGAACCAGGCTGGCTCATTATACCCTCCTTCCCACTGTAGAGCTGGAACCAGGCTGGCTCATTATACCCCCTTTCCCACTGTAGAGCTGGAACCAGGCTGGCTCATTATACCCCCTTTCCCACTGTAGAGCTGGAACCAGGCTGGCTCATTATACTCCCTTTCCCACTGCAGAGCTGGAACCAGGCTGGCTCATTACACCCCCTTTCCCACTGTAGAGCTGGAACCAGACTGGCTCATTATACCCCCTTTCCCACTGTAGAGCTGGAACCAGGCTGGCTCATTATACTCCCTTTCCCACTGCAGAGCTGGAACCAGGCTGGCTCATTACACCCCCTTTCCCACTGTAGAGCTGGAACCAGGCTGGCTCATTATACCCCCTTTCCCACTGCAGAGCTGGACGTACTGCAGTTAAAGAGATGAAATTTCTGTGTATCCACTGTGACCTTTTCACCACAATGTACTAAAGCAGTAAATGCCCTTTATTGGTCACGGCAGTCACTCTCTCTGTGGAAAGACATTTAAAAGTGATTAAAAAAAGAGAATTAGAGAGCGAGAGGTATGGAAGGAATGTGAAAGAGGAGAGTGATTTTTTTCTCATTCATTTACTCAGATTTTTTTTTCAAGCCAGAGCTTGTTCTGCCATTGTGACAGTCAAAGAGCAGTCAATTTACAAGATGTATACCGAATGTAACCTGGTCTCCACAGAGCTTTTTTACTCTGTTGGAGAGGTGTTTTCATTGTGGAGTGAAGTATCGAGCACTGATCAACAGGGTAATTTTGTTTCGTTGCATAGTGCTATTTCATAGAAAATGGGCTTTTTTGTTAGCAGTAATGGGTATCCAAGTGCATGTGCCAAATTTGCCACTAAGCTTGCCTGCCCCCCCACCACCCTAAAAAAAAAACATTCTCTTCATTCTTTTAAATGTCAGGCACTGTTCTCAGAAACTTCAGCTGTCTTTCGGTCAGCGAGCCTCTGTCGGTCGATCGCAGGTTCGGCAAATTTTGCAGATTTTCGAGACAAACGGCTAAATCAGTAACTAATTTGAGCCCTCGTGTCTGCGATGTAGAACAAAGAACCGTCTCAGTTAAAATATACTCTGAAGGTTTTGCTTTGGCTTCAGAGGGTAATCCTTGATTTGGTGACTCCTCACTGTGTGTATTGAGGCCACACACACACACACACACACACACACACACACATGCATGCCCTCTGACTCACCAATGAGCAGAGAGGATGTGACCGGTCGTCTTTTCCCGATGGTACTTCCTCATGAAACACCATCTAACTAAACTTAGTGCATGCAAGCATGTGCGTGACATAACTCAGAGGAAATGATTATGATCTCATAGATGCTAAGGCCCCGGAGGAAGGGGGATTGGCTGGCTTCAGGAGAAGTGGGTGTGGTCTGGAGGAAGACTGGGAAGAGAGGACAGATTTACCCTGTTTGGTTAAAGCTGTGATGACCTTAACCCCGTGTGCTAACCGCAGGTATTGTTTTTGCAGTAACTGGCAGTGGACTGTCAAGGGAGCTTCTGACGTAGACTGCATTGAATTTTATTTTTGGGTTAAGATACGTTTCTTGCGCACGGCGTTAAAGATGGCGTGCGTATTTGAGCCCAGTGGATAGACTCAAGGCCCCGGTCCTAAGGCTTCAAAGGGAGCTCTGGTTTGTGTTCTGGCTCTTGGTCTGAACTGTTAAGGGGGTTCGTGGGCACAAACAGAGGCTGGCTCCCTCTTTGTCTCTGCTTTTCCAGGGCCGAAGACCAGTGGGAGAGTCCATGAAAGCATGACTAAAAACACTTACTGATGTGGTCCTAAGGGAAGAAAACAGTGAACATCTACAAATCCGACAACATCGAGAGCTGAAGTTAAAAATATAACAGTGCAGACATGTGACGACAGTAGGAGGATTTAACACTACTGACTGAACATTTCACTGTCACAGGAAGTAGAACCCCATGGTCCTCATTCCTCCTCCTTGGGGGGTTGTGGGCCTGAAGCCTGTGCTGGTTTTTGTTTTCATCTGAAAATCTGTAACTAGTCCAGACCCAAGAGGCCAGGTGAGCTGAGATCAGTCTGTAAATACCTGTTTTAGTTGGTCGTTATGTGCTGGACACGAAAACCAGGATATGCTGCAGGCCTGCAGGATGGAGAGCAGCAGAGCTCGCCCCAAACGCTTAGAACTGGTGTGATCACACCTGTCTCTAAAACAGGGCACAGGAGCAGAAACCTGCAGACCAAGCACAGGAAATCCTGTCCTTCTAGCTCAGCGTTTTAATTCTGGCTTCATAAACTCAGTCTGGCACGTCCAGAGCTGAGGGTAAATAAAGATATCTACGCCGACCAGTCAGCCCTTTCCTCCAGCAGAGTGAGCATTATAGCAAACGCCCATGTTTAACACATATCCAGAGGAAATGGCAGGAAAAAATCGATTTAAACGGGAGACTGAGGTGTCATGTTACAACAGCGTGGAGCTACTGTGTGCTACCAGTAACTCTCTGCTTTGACCCGGTCATTGTGTCTTATTGTAAAGACAACGACGTTCTGATTGGTCGAAAAAAGTCACTGACTGACAGATTATTGTAGCTCCACCCATAACTCATTTACCCATCCCCAAGGATACAGATGATTGGAGGTTATTGATACCTGTATGTGTGTGTGTGTGTGTGTGTGTGTGTGTGTGCGTGCACGCACCACGCTTTATTAACCCGAGCAAATGAACCAAACAGTGTCTCAGTTTCTCTGCTCATATCTGAATGTTAAAAAATTATTTATTTGTGAGGTTTACAAAAAATAAAAGCATATTTGTTCGTGTTGGACATAATAAATGGAAAGTGAATATATTATGATCTGTTACATTAATAATGACGTACTGACACTTGATATTATATATCTGTACATCTATACATGTATCTGTACATTTTTTTGTTTAAAGCAAATGAAACAGACATTTTCATCCCTTGTTTTTAATCTTTTAAAGAGGAATGAAGGTGACCTTCGAATTGTGCCACACAGAATAACTGCTGTTATGTTGATGCTAATAACTGCGGTTATTATTATTATTGTAATCGCTGTTGACCAAAAAATAATAACAATAATAATCATTACTCGTTAATAATGACCCAGTGTTATGTGTTGCTGGAGGTGGCTGGTGAAGCTGGCGTGTGCACACACACACACACACACACACACACACACACACACACACACAGCTCTAATGGGAGGAGAGTCTGAGCTGTACCCATATAAATCTGCGCTCTACAGTATTAATGGGCGTCTGCCTGGGCACAGGCTCAGAGATGGCGTTCAGGTGAGCCTCGGAACAGCCAGGCACCTGGGAAAATAAGCGTCCCTATTAGTCCCGGCTCATCATGTCTCCCTCACTGCTGCAGTGCTAACCATGTTGATGCCCCCCCCTTTTTTTTGACAGGGATGGGGCAGTCAGACTGCAGCTCCCTCATTACTGTTTATGCTTGACCGCTACACTAATGATGCCTGGGGGTGAGAATCAACTCAGGGACATAATTATATAACCCCCTCCCCTTCTCTCCCCTCCCTGTAACTTTGCGTTGTCATGGGAAACCACAGTGATGTAATGCCTCAGCATCCTCGGTGTCTGAGTCACTTGTGGGCTGGTAAAGCCCCCTCCCTCAGCCAATCACAGCGCAGCACTGCTGCCCATGCAGGCACGGAGTAAGCGTGAGAACAGCCGAGATCACAATGTGTGTGACGTCCAGTTACAACGCGAAGGCGTCTTGGGCCTTGTTTGCAATTGCACGGCCTGTTTGTTTGTTTGTTTGTTTGTGTATGGTTTTTATTTAAGTGCGGTAAGGGGGATTTAATGTTGGGCTAATCGCGGTAAACCTGATATGGGAGGCAAGTTTTTCCATAGCTGTAGTACAGCTGGGTCATCGTTTTTTTTTTCCCTCGGTGTGCTGTTGTGTCTTATTTACACCCTTATCCACTTTAACCTCCCAGCTAAAGGGGTGAGCAGAGGCTACAGACTGAGGAGAGAGAGAGCGAGAGAGCTCATCCGCTCTGCACTACCCCACAGAAACACTGTCTGATGGAGAGAGAGAGAGAGAGATGGGGGAAGGGAGACAGAGAGAGGGGAGGGGAAGGGAAGAGACAGGGAGAAGAGGGAACGAGGAGGGAGAGAAAAGAGGAAGGTTGAAAAATGAAGAGAGACTGTGAAGAAGGAGAGAGAGAGAGAAAAAAGCAGGATGAGGTGGAAGGGAAAAGAAAGAGATGGAAAGGGAGAGAGAGAAAAGGAGAGAGCGAAAGAGAGAGACTTTTGACTTTTAAAGTTCTCTCTGTTGCACAGTGACCAGAACCCGTTATATCACGGAAAGGGAAACACTCACAAAGCATAAACGACAGAAAACGAGAGAAATAGAGGGAGGGAGCGTGAGAGAAAGAGAGGATGGGTGAAAACATTCTGTCAGTGCCCACATGTCCTGCTGTTGACAGGTCGGCTGGTGGAATGATGTTTGAAGTTTAACTGCCAGAGTGTCCGGTCAGTTCAATCAAACAGCATCCACTACCGGTTTCTCTCCCCATGTTATTTTCTCTTTCTCTTTCTGTCCTCCATTTCTGCTGCTTTCCAAGATCACAAGATATTAATCAACCAAATCTTTTTTTTCCTGTTCCTTTTTTTATTTCATTATGTTTCTTTATAATTGACACATACTGGTAATCAGTGTGGACATACACATCTGTATACTCCTTTATATAATACTCATATATAATACGAGTCCTTTTTATTTAGTGTTTTCATTATTTCCCTCACCCCCTGTGTATATAAAGTTTAGCAGAAAACATGGTGGGTCAGTTTGCACAGAAGGGAGTTGCATTAATTATTGAGTGGGGGGCAGGGAGAGGGTAGCACTTAAAACCGGCTCACAGATAGTCTACACGGAGTGCCACTGCGGTGTGCAGCAGACCGAATTCATTTCGGTTTTCTGCGACGAAGATGCGGCGATAGAAACTTCACCTTGTGTGAGGGCATCAGCTGTTTGAGGTACAGGAAGTACGTGTCTTCAGTGTTTTCTCGATGCCTGACACACACAGCGACATAAATATGGGGTGTGGTGCAGGAGGAAACAGAAGTTTTGAGAAACCCAAATTTGAAAATTGTAAATGTGGAATTGCATCATATGTCATGGGCTTATGGCTCTGCTCTGTTGTCCTTCATTATGCAGCAAAACAAAGCAGTGCTTTGGTCAAGGTGAGAAGCTGCTCTTTCCCTTCAGGCGGTGTTGTCAAACTCAGTGCCACGGAGGGCTGTGTGTATTCTGGTTTTCATTCCAGCTGACTTAATGCTGACTTAATTGATTCAATTTATTCATTCATCTACATGCAAAAGTAAATCTGTGGTGAAGCTACTAATGTAAGCATGAGTTGTTCAACTGCTCAGGTAGTGCATTCAGTTTGATGTGTCTTAAATGCAGCCCAGCAGGACTAATTTAGAAAATAATGGATGCGATTATCTCACCCAGAGCAGAGGCTGGAGTGAAAACCAGCAGACACATATCCTCCAAGGCGCAGTTTGACACCACCGCCTTAACGGTGAGCAAGACTAATTTGACAGGTTTTTTTTTTTTTTTTTTTTTTTACATTTTCTATTTTTATTTCTATTATTTATTGAGCCTGGTTAGTGTCACATAGATTTTTAAAGAGAGGCCTGGTCTAAAATCACAGCAGTACTTGAAAAGTATTAGACAAATTCCTAATCCCTGATTAATTGCCTCTTGTCATCAATTTTCTATTTCATGGCTGAATGTAAAGTATAGGCCCAGCATGGTGCCCTTGAAACCCAGGGTGGGAAACCCTGTAACTGGAAGCCCGTATTTGTTTCTGGTTTTTGTTTCCAGCAATTACCCAGCCTCGGTTACCTAATTAGCTGTGCTTTACACAGCAACGTGTAGACTAAACCTCAATAAAAGTTCCATATTGGGACTCCAGAGCAGCTATCAGTCATAAGCTAATCGGTATATTCAATGAATGGTTAGACCAATTAAATAACTAACCGCAGAGGCTGGTGTGAAATCCAGAGATGGATTTGGTCCTCCAGGAACAGGGTTCCACAACAGAATCCCTGCCTCAAAGGTTAGAACACATTTTTGCTTGCTGAACATAAATAAATAACAGAAAGTACCCATGCATTCTCATAAATGCTCCCAAATGTGATTTAGTGTGGCTACAAATAAGTTTGTGCTCATCACCGTCAGTGAGTGTGTGTGTGTGTGTGTGTGTGTGTGTGTGTGTGTGTGTGTGTGTGTGTGTGTGTGTGTGTGTGTGTGTGTGTGTGTGTGTGTGTGTGTGTGTGTGTTCACTGTCTTTTGTTCCATGTTTATAGGTTTTTTTTTAACCTAGTACCTACCCTGAGTTCCAAGTTTGCTTCGCCTGATTCCAAGATATCAGTATGG
The DNA here is from genome assembly GCA_022829145.1 of Albula goreensis. NCBI lineage: Eukaryota > Metazoa > Chordata > Actinopteri > Albuliformes > Albulidae > Albula > Albula goreensis. The sequence goes on from CM040741.1 coordinate 66,329,495, forward strand.
TTAATAATCCCCTCAGTCCACCCCTTCACTACTTTATTTTATAACTTTCAAGTTAAGTTGCAGTATTCACATTTGGGTAGAAGTGGAAAACCTGTAATAATTTCAGTCACGTCTACTTATGGTGATATGGTGTTTAAAAGGAGTCCAGTTTTGCAGGCATTCATGATGCTGCAGTTTCTAATGAAAATGAAAGATTTTAAGAGTTTATGTTGATATGAATATTACTCATTGTGCACATAGAGCATCTGAATGGCTCTCTAATGGTCACTAAGGGTTGCTTTCATTTTCATTTTTGGCCTGACCTTGATCATTTTTAATTTATGAACTGATATTCCTTTGATGTGTAGATCGTAGATTCGTCCATCCATGTATTCATTAGCGAGTGTGTCTAAGGTATAATGACCTCTTCCTTGTGTCTCAGGTAAGTCTCACCTGGCCATCGTGCAGAAGGTGAACAACGAGGGGGAGGGGGACCCCTTCTACGAGGTGCTGGGGTTGGTCACGCTGGAGGACGTCATCGAGGAGATCATCAAGTCTGAGATCTTGGATGAGTCCGACCTGTACAGTGAGTCCCAAGCTAAAGTCATTTACAAACATAGTTCTTACACTTGTGCCTTCAATTGATTACACTTTTCATATATACACTCTAGTACTGTCAACTGTTTGTAAATATAGACGATCAAAATTTTTGTCATTAGTTGAATACATTCTGGATTCATTAGTTCAAGTTAGTATCAATTCCTAATTTCTTGTGCCCATCTCATGTGTGCTGGGTCAATGGAATACAAAATAAAGAATGTTCATCTCCTCTGTCTGTCTCTCTCTCTCTCTCTCTCTTTCTTTTTTCCGATGTGTCTGTCTAGCCGATAATCGCAACAGGACAAAAGTGGCTCCTAACAAGAACAAGCCTGATTTCTCAGCTTTCAAGCAGGAGAGTGAGTCCAAAGTGAAGATCTCTCCCAGCTCATGCTGGCTGCCCATCGTTTCCTGGCAACAGGTGAGTGGACAGCACCCCTGCACCGACGCACTGCGCAAACAGACTGCGCCGACACACTGTGCCAACACACTGAGCTGACACAATGCACTGACACACTGTACCAGCACGCTGCACCGACACACTGTGCAAACACACTGCGCCGACACACTGTGCCAACACATTGCATCGACACGCTGTGCCTACACACTGAACTGACACACTCCACCAACACACTGAGCCAGCACACTGCACTGACACACTGTGCCTACACACTATATCAACACGCTGTGCCAACACACTGAACTGACACACTCCACCAACACACTGAGCCAGCACACTGCACTGACACACTGTGCCAACACACCGTATCAACACACTGCGCTAGATGCATCTCTGGTTGCAGTGTTGTATGATGGACAGGGTGTCAGGCGTCTTATTCAGTGGTTGCAGGTTCAGTTCCCAAGTAGGGCACTGATATTGTACCCTAGGGCTAGGTGCCTCTTGTGAATTGATTCAGTAAAAATCCAGCCATACAAATGGAAAATATACATATAATAAGGCCTAAATTAATGTGCATAGATTCATTGTGCCCGTAACACTATACAGTGCAACACATACAGTTACCGCACACTGCAGTCCGACACTGCGGCACACTGCACTGTAACGCTATTAATATGCAGTCCTGCAACGTGCACTGCAGATCCCTCCCTTATTCCTAACGCTGAGCGTCGAAGCCAACACCACATGCTGAAACAAACTGCATTCTAACACTGTAACACGCTTTATTTTGACACACCGCAGTCCAGCACTCCACACAACTGCACTGCATCAATGCACAGGCATGCAGTCTGCACCACAGACACCTTCCTTAGTCCTGTCACCGATCATCAAACCCAGCAGCGCATGCTGCAACAAACTGCACTTTATTACGACACCCTGCAGACTGACAACACTGCACAGCACAACATATTGGATTAACACACGCTGTAAAGCGCGCATCAGTGTGCGCTATAATGGAGTTCGGCTCTGCACTATAGCACAGATAGCCGTGCCAGCCAGGGCTATATATAATTCAGGCATGGCAGTGGCCAGCTCTATGCCTGCTGATCTCTGAAACACAGCAAGCTGAGCTTTCCCACTTTTCTTTATTTCACACACTATATTTAAACAGTGCAGGGACCAAAATATAACTGCAGCAAGATACATATATAGTTATTAATTTATATATATTTAAAAAAAAAAAATGCTTTTTTTAAAAGCCTGGCAGGAATATTAAAAACGCTGTCTTTCACAATTTTTGTCGGGTCAGATAATAAAACAAACATGAGTGCGCACATGCACGCATACTCAGAGAGAGGGAGAGAGAGAGAGAGAGAGAGAGAGAGAATGTGGGAAGGCGAGAGACAGACAGAGTTAGAGTGACAGAGAGAGGCTGAGAGAGGGAGAAAGAGACAGGCAGAGAGAGAGGGCAATAAAGAGGGAGACAGAAAGAGAGAAAGAGAGAGGGAGATGGAGACAGAGAGAGGAGGAAAGGGGTTTGTCCTGCCAGGGGAAGTCAGAAGCTTGGCCAGCGTAATCGCACCTCAGGGCTGGGGGTGAGGGTACAGCCTGCCTCCTGCAGCACTCTGGGACTGACATCACTAATCCTGTCACACTGCGAACTAAACCTGGGTGCATCGGGTGGGCGGGGCTTTTGCCTTCACCTGGATGTGCAGTGCATTGTGGGAGAGCCTATCAGGGCCAGACAGACGCAGAGCCCTACAGCGGGTAGATCTTTTACTGTCGGGGGCGCAGCTGTACCTGTGGCAAAACTGTCCTGATCACGTACCCATGACGACCACCCAACATGATTGTCCAGAAGTGTCTGAGCAAAAGGCTGTCAGACCTACAGCAGGGGTGGGCATCCTTTGTCTTTTAGAGACACAGGGTGTGCTGGTTTCTGTTTTCACCTGAAAATCAGTGACCGATTCAGACCCAAGTAACCAGGTGAGGTGAGATAACAGTGTAATTGAAATGTGTTAATTTATGGTTTAAGTACTGAGTAACACCAAATACCAGCAGACCCTGTAGTTTTCC